>LPNX010953418.1:326249-349704 GCA_001517045.1 Pseudotsuga menziesii
AGCTAATAATAACCAAGGGAAAAAACACCCTGGGCTGATCAGATTGACAAATGAAGTCTAAGAGACCCAGTCTTTTATAGACATTATTATGCTAGAACATTTATTACAATTCCCCCATGGGTTATGAACATGTGATATAGTACAACAAGCACTTCCCAGAAGCACTTTCGAAGGTCTTCTGAAGTCTGAACAAAAAATATTTGTCTGGTTCACCAGGCTCACTTGATAAAAAACCACTAAGTACAACTTAGGTGGTAACACTAGTCATTTCTTTTAGGGGTTTTATCGGCATTCAATGTTCTTGAATTTCTCTTATTTCTTTGTTTCTGAGTCGGGTCTGGGGGCATGTTTGTCTAGTAGTGTCTGATAGGAGTAAATTTTGTCTATGTTGGTCTGCTTGCCTTCTTTTTATCCATTTTTCTTCTTGTATGCGAGTTTTGTCTTCACAGTCGCGTGTATATGTGGTTTTTACTAGGATATCTGCGTATATATGTGGGTGTTCTGCACACAGTCGTGTATGCCCTGAGTTTTTTCTTTTTGGGGAAGATTAAGTGTTGTTGGGTGACTTTGGATAATTGCTGAGTCTTCTTGGATGCTTCTGGAGTCTATATACACCTTTGTTTCTGACTAGAGATGCTTTTTAGTTTGATTTTTTTTTTGAGAATGTTCTTGTCATTGCATTTTCTATTTTTTGTTTTGAGATTAGTGCATTAGGTCTCTTTTACCTTAGTGCTTTGCTTGGGTACTATCTGAATAGTGCTTGCAGAGTCTGGGGGTTGTAGGGTCACACTTTTTCTTTATTATCTCATTTTAATTTAAAAAATACAAAAATATTTTTTTTTTGCATCATTATGCATTGTTGCATTTTGCATTTTGCATGGTACTTGCACTAGGTTTGCTTGGAAAAATATTAGTCATATTTTCATATAGGAATGATTGCATCTTCATTTGAAGGAAAATTTTGCATTTCACGTAGTAGCATACCCCGTTTTTCATTCAACACACTGCATTTGCATTGATTGTTAGGTGTGCATTTTGCTTCTTGTTGTGTCATAACACCATTAGTTGCACAGTCATTTTCCCTTTTGAGTAATAAGCCAATTAAAATCAATGCATAATAAAATGAATTACACTCTTTTCTTTTATAGGGTGCACCAACAAGATTAGGTTTTAGGGTCTTGGAATATTTCATTGTGAGTAAATTCTCCAAGACCACTAAATGAAACATGTATGTGTCTGTCTAGGTGAGAGTGTGAAATTCCTTGGTATGATTAGTGTTTCTCAGGATCCTCCTCTTACAAGGGAGTTAAGCACGAGGTAGTGTGAGCGGTTAATGATTGGGATGACCCCTGGTCATAACTGAGTAGCATCGAAGATATTTCTAGGATTGTATTCGTATCTGGGGGCTCTTTCGAGAGTTTCGGGCTTTGCTACCCTGCCCATATGGTCAATCCCACCTGCAACTCTCTGCTTGAGCATTGATTATATTGAGGTGACCTTATTTACCTTATCGAGGTTATCGAGGGGGTACTACACAGAGGTTATTCTGTAGGTGTCCTCGCCAGGTAGGGGTCGGACAACACAGTCGCTATATGCGTTGAAGTGGAGGGCCACTATAATTGGTTACGAACTTTCTCTTGTTGTGTATGGGAGTCTCAAACCTCTCCTAGGTGAGACATACCTACTTCATTCGGGAGCTCACATATCCTACCCTTGTTTGCTTTTGATTTGGATTTACATTGTATAGGTGTATGCTCTATGCATGCTAGTTTTCCTAGGGTTTGCGTAATTAGATAGAGTCTTTTTTATTTTTTGAGTCATTGTGGATTCGGGTGCGACACTTCGCCGTTCTCGTCATTTAGTAGGACTTCCGCCTTCCACATCTCCTCCTCCTTTGAGAGAGAGAAATAGACAGTCCAGGAAGACTACTTCTCACATTGATTCACACACAATGGGAGATCGCGAGGATGCGATTCCTGAGATGTCTTCTCCACCTCAATAGGTTGAAGATGTAGATTCTACTCCTGTATATGATCCTTCACTAGAAATACCTTCACATTTTGGTTATGATCCCTCATTCATAGGTCGCTGGTATTGTTTACCACGTGAAGAGACTCATAATGAACCCACAAGCACTAGTTATATTCATTATGGCATACCTGATATCCCTGCACATGATCCGGTACATCATGCTGAGTCAAAAATGGAACCTATCACCACGCCTGGGGGCATTCCTATTCCTTTCCATGCGAAGAGATTTGGGAGCACTAGTCACATTTCACCTTCCATCCCAATGGTGGAAGCTACCTCACATGTTCGTCCTTGACCTAGTGTTAGTAGTCATATGTGGATACTAGAACCGAGATGAGTGACCATAGGGAATACCACTTACATCCCTTCACATGTCCCTTCGTCCTCAAACCCTACTCCTTCAAATTCATTTTTGACAACCCTTCCTCCCCCTCATTCACGTGGTCCTTCGGGCCGGAATATTGCTACTAGCCATGTTCGTACTGCGACTACTTGCATGGTAGTATCTTAGAGTTAAGTACCTTCTGTTGTCTCGGGAGGTCATATTCCTGTTTCGGGATCTTCTCATGGTCCATCGCAAGGAGTTCCCCATATCCCTAATTATGGAGCTTCTCATGGGACATCCCATGGGACACCTTATGGAGCTTCTCATGGACAATATTATGGACCGTAGTATGGACAGAACTATCAACCCTATGGGTACATGTATCAATAACCCACTTACTCCTCTAATTATGGCTTTGTAGCACTGCATAGTCAAGGTACACCACATCATAATGCTTCCATGCAGACCTACACAGGTCAAACAGGAGGAGGATATTATAGCGAAGGCCATGGTATTTATAGTAGTCAGCCTTATATGAACCAAAACTATCAGGGAGCGTGGCATATACTAGCTCAACCTAGGGTCCCTTTCCTTGCAACGTTAAACTTACCTGACTTATCGAGACTCATTAACGATCCGGTATCTCATGAACCAACTTGGTTGGCTGTCCCTAACAAGCTTTCCTCGGACATTCCCAAATTCGAGGGCAAAGCAAGAGAAGATCCTAGTGAACATGTCACTACATTTCACCTTTGGTGCTCTCCAAATTCCTTACATGAAGACTCAATCCGTTTAAGACTATTTCAACGCACCCTCACTGGTCCTGCAGCAAAATGGTATATAGAGTTACCAAAGGGGGCATTCGTTTTGTTTGATTACCTTGCTATGATTGTCCTCAATCACTTCCATCTACCCGTGCATTATGACGTTGGTACAAAACTCTTGTTGACATTTCGACAATACAAAGCCACACATATCTCGGACCATATCCAAGAGTGGCGTAGACGGAAGAGGTTGATTAAAGCTTTCATACCTCTGAAATTTCTCCTTGAGTGGTTCCCTAAATCGTTGCTACCTTACATCGCAAAGGATGTTTCTACATCTGGAGTCCAGAATCAGGAACAAACAATTTTTAGGGCACGGGAATTGGATTTGATTTATGTTGAATCTGGACTTTTATATGAGATCATACCTAATGCTACGTTTTCTAGTTTCGATCCCAAGATCAAGCCTGGAACACATGCTGATGGCATTGTGGGCTGTGAAACAAGTGAGTCAATTGTCTATTAATCAATCTGCTTTAGGACAAGCCATAGCTTCGTCTCAACCCACCCAAATCGCGAGTGTACTTTCCATGCAATCATCAGACCAGAACGGAAACCAGTAGCCCGAAAGGAATAAGAAAAAGGGTAAAAATAATCATAAGGGTGGGAACAAGAATCAAAATGCCAATTTTAATGACAAGAACACCTGCAATGCTAGGGGGGACAAGCAGTCTAAATGTAAGGTTAAGCTTCCTTGGAAATTCTGTAAGGAGGACCACCTCACTCACTTGTGCCCTCATATGGAAGATTCCTCGAGATTCATAGCACAGGGCCCAACTATGCTAACCAATCCTTTACCCCAAAATCAAAATATGAACTCAAGGACTAATGATCCTCATTGTGCGTTGGGTAGAGATCGAAGTCTACTAGAAGCCAATACTGGTCATGGTTTCATCAACATGGTACGTGCTACTAAGGTTGTGACTCGTGCAAAAAATTATGGTTCGTCACAACCGGACCTTGGAAAAGAACCCGCTCCACTCGAGAGCCCTTTGTGTATCGAAAACCCTATGGATAAACTTGAAATTGCACCTCGCATTCCTAAGGGAGTCCTAAAGTGTTCGGGGCACAATCCTAATGCCCGAGCCGCCCAGAACTATTTCGTTGTCAAGGATTTGGGCCAAACTCCTTGTGAGATGTACGCACTTGAATTACTTCAGAGTTGTCCTACGCAAAGGAAAGCCTCGCTTTATGCTCTTGGAGTTAATGATGATAACTCTTCTTCAGTCATCAAATTTGAAACCATGGGACTACAGTCTCGCTTTCCTTACTATGTGTCTCTTTTGATTCATGTAGAGTGTCTTAATATGACCATCAAACACACTATGATTGACGAAGGCGCTGCTGCTTCCATGATGTCTTTGTCAATGTGGAATGGTTTGGGTTCTCCCTAGTTGTCTCAATCCGCTACCATGTTGACTGCCTTTGATGGTAGATATTTTCGACCGCATGGGATTCTTCCTTCTCTTAAGGTCCAATTGGGAGGGAAGACCATCACGATTGAGGTCGAGGTGGTTGATGCACCCCTTGACTACAATCTTTTACTGGGCCAGAATTGGATGTATAGTATGCAAGCCGTAGCCTCTTCTCTATTTCGAGTAGTATGCTTTCCATTTAATGGGAATATTGTTATGATTGATCAGACATTGTTCCATAATCCGAGTGTCGATGCATCATCATGAGCTTCTATCCCGATTATCGATCATTCTCAGGTGGCAACTAGGAGTGTGGGTGTAGGTATGTATCCATCCCTTATGGGGACCTTTAGTTGTCCTGCACCTATTCTTATGATCGGATCTAGTTTTGGTGTGGCTTCATCTTTGTTGAAGTCGGTGTCTTTTCACACTACCCATATGGAAGATCCTTGGATTCTTCCTTCACCGAGTCCTTCGAATGGACCTGTAGAAATGGATGTGCCATTGCATGCAGTAATGATAGCATATCAAGAGAATCTTGATTGTGTTGCAGAGCCTAGTCCTTCCTCTTTGTGGATGGAGGAGGAGGACCCATATGTGCTGCCTGCATGGGCAGTTGAGTCCTCTCATGCACATGATTGCCTTGATGGTGTTTTTCCATCAGATGAAGCCATTATTAAGGCCATGTTAGGGGTTGAGCCACCTTGGGAAGAGTTGTATCATAGATCATGTTTTTTTCCCGAGCTTAACCGTTTGTAGCTTGAGGACTATAGGGAGATTCTTAGCAAGAAGATTGGTAGTCCCATGGTTCCATTGAGCTCTCCTAGTCAGATGGTTGATGGGAACATGGTGAACCTATCACCTACCATTCTTATCAATATCTCTTGCGATCCGGGCAAAGTTGAGAACATCTACATTGGGGTAGATTGTTCCCCTGATGAGATTAAGGAGTATACCGAGCTTTTTAAAGAGTTCCGTGACATATTTGATTGGTCATATGAGGAAATGCTGGGTATCGACTCTCGTATTATCGAACATGAAATTAAGACCTATCCGAATGTGAAGCCTGTTTGACAACATTTGCGTGCGGTGAATCCTAGAAAAGCACCCGCTATTAAGGCTGAAATAGAGAAGTTGTTAAAAGCTGGTTTTATCTATCCCGTTCCCTTGATGGAGTGGTTTTCGAATCCCGTTCCAGTGGATAAGAAGTAGGGAGTGATTCATATATGCACTGATTTCTATGATTTAAATCGTGCTTGTCCTAAGGATAATTTTCCCACACCATTTATTGATCAGATTTTGGATGAGTGTTCAGGAAGCGATGTATTCTCCTTTATGGATGGGTTTTCTGGATATAATCAGATTCAGATCAAACCCAAGGATCAACATAAAACTGCATTTATTTCTCCTTGGGGTACGTTTGCATATAGGAAGATACCTTTCAGTCTTAAAAACGTTGGAGCCACCTTTTAGTGAGATATGACCTTGATTTTTCATGATCTCAAAAAAATTATCGAAGTGTATTTGGATGATCTTACTGCTCATTCTCGTCTAAGAGTGCATCATCCATACCATTTGAGATTAGTATTCGAGAGATGCCGCCATTACCAGGTTAGCTTAAATCCTCATAAGTACATCTTTTGCCTAACCGTTGGTCGCTTGCTCAGGTTCATTGTATCCAAGGAGGGTATAAAAGTCGATCCCTTAAAGGTTGAGGCAATACTTCAATTGTCTCCCTCGTGTAATATTAGACATCTTCAGTGTTTGCAAGGCATGGAAAATTTCTTGTAGAGATTTGTGGTTAACTTTGCCAATTTTACTAAAGGATTTATGCGTCTTCTAAAGAAGGACACTATTTTTTGCTGGGATGAGTGAGCCCAGGAGTCCTTTGATGCTCTTAAGCGAGCCTTAGCATGGGCCCCCGTGCTTAGTCCACCTAACTATAGCCGTGAGTTTTTTATTTATGTGGCCATGTCCATGGAGATGATTGGTATGGTTTTGGTTCAGGGGGATGAGGAGCTCCACGAGCATGTCATATATTATTTGAGCCGAAATCTTATTGATGCGGAAATCCATTATTCTCATGTGGAGAAACTTGCCTTGGCCGCTGTTCATGTGGTTCAGAGATTGAGACATTACATTCTCCTTCACCAGACCTTGGTGGTATCTCATGTCAATCCATTTCAGTTCGTCCTCACTAGAAGGATGATCGGGGGAAAATATAATAAGTGGATTGTTATTTTGCAAGAGTTCGATCTCGAATTCATTTCGGTGAAATCGAAGAAGTCATTGATTTTTGCGGAGCTCATTTTTGAGTTTCCAAGTGTGGAGGAGGAGGAGGTTTATGAAGATACATTTTTCGATGAGCATATTTTCCTTATCTCAACTTTGGACCCATGGTATGGGGATATCATTATCTGGAATAGTCATCATCCTTCTTCTTTATGCTGACGATATTGTCCTTCTGGCAAGGTGTTCTTCTGATCTTGATAAGCAGCTTCGACTCCTCAAAGATTTCTGCTCTAACATGGGTATGACTGTTAACACTGACAAAACAAAAATTATGATTATCAAATTCAAGAATGATACATACGCTAATTTTATGTATGACAATAGCAACTTGGAGGAAGTGTCTTCTTACAAGTACCTAGGAATTGATATTCATCACAAGCTCAACTAGAACTATAGCATTAAGAAAAGGATTAACAGAGGGTGGAAATCTTACTTTGGTCTTGAAAATAGCTGTAAAGCTGCAAACCTCATGATGTGGGATAAAAAGAAGATCCTTTTTGAAACTCTAGTCACTCCTGTTATCTTGTATGGGTGTGAGGTTTGGGGTTGCAGCATCTCTAGAGAATCCTGGAGAAAGATCGAGAAAATCCAGAAGCGTTTTATAACTTATAACCTCAAAATAAAAAACAATACACCCTATCCTATTCTCCTTATAGAAGTGGGTCTTCCCCCCATCGAGAGCCTAGCTATGACTAGACTCATGTTATACAAGAACAAAATCAATAACATGGGGGACCATAGACTCCCTAAGCTAGCTTTAAATTCTATCCAAAACCACTCAAGGCTCAAGCGTGGGTGGTATAAAGATACCAGGTCTTGGGTAAATCACTGGGAGATCGATGAAAATGTTTCTTTGCAGAATATTAATAACATTAAAAATATTATTTCTTCTAAGTTTAAGTAAAAATTGTCGTGTGAGAAATATTTAGAGGCTAAAAGAAAATTAAGATATTATAAGGAGGTCATCAACCCTACTCTAGAAGATCAAAAGTATCTCTCTGTTTTAATCAGTACTAAGAAAAAAATTAACGTAGCTAAGATAAGAACGAACTCGCATGAGCTCCATAGTGAAACTGGTCGTTGGACAGTCCCTAAAACACCATGGGTAGAAAGGATCTGCCACCTCTGTGAGAGTAAGAACATTGAAGATGAAAATCACTTCCTCTTAGAGTGCCCTACGTACACCCACATTAGATCCCAGTTTCACAATCTTTGTTGCAATACTGACATTTCTAGCCTTTTAGCCTGTCAAAATTATAGTAAGCTCGGGACGCTTCTTTCCAAGCTCTTTGAGCATAGAAATATAACTTTGAAGCAAACTAATTAATTCTCTTCTTTAGGTCCGATTGACCAAAGTTTGGTCTCAGGGGACGTTAACCATCATCATCATCATCATCATCATATTTGCAAATATTGAAGGTCCCTACTCACCTTTCACGGGATGAGTGACGACGATTACGGGTTGTGCATAACACTTTGTACCACTGTGGGGTAGATTCCATTTTATGTCATTGTTTAACCCATGATGAGGCTGAGATTTTGCTGAACGATTGCCATGGAGGGGCGTGTGGTGGTCATTTATCTGGGATTTCTATAGCCCAAAAAATATTGAGAGAGGGATATTTTTGGCCGTCGATCTTCAAAGATTGTGTCAATGCAGTCAAGAAGTGTCACCCTTTCCAGGTGTTTGCACGCAATATACACTCGCATCCTGCCCCATTACATCCTATTATCATCGTCGGTCCCTTCACCAAGTGGGGGCTTGATTTCATGGATTGCAACCCAGCTTCGGATAGGGGGCATAATCACATTATAGTTCCTATTGATTATTTCATGAAATGGGCTAAGGCTATTCCCACGGTTAAATCCAATGGTGAGACAGCTGTGCATTTCGTGTTCAACCAAATTATTACTCGGTTCAGAATTTCGAAAGAGCTTGTCACTGACCATGGTAGGCACTTTCAAAATAGAATGATGGAAGAGTTGGCTTCGAAGTTAGGGTATAAGCAGGAGCACTCCTCTTCTTATTACCCTTAGGTGAATGGACAGGTTAAAGTAGTGAATAAATCACTTAAGTCCATTCTCCAATGAACTAGCGCACAAAGTAAGACGAATTGGCATATCATGTTATATCCTACTTTGTGGGCCTATAGGACCATGGTTAAGATTTCCACTGGTTTCTCTCCATATCAGCTCGTACATGGGGTGGAGTCTGTCTTGCCGGTTGAATGCAAAATCCTTTTGTTGAAGCTAGCTATAGAGCTTTTACCAGACACTTCCACATTGGAGGAACATTTGGTCCACTTAGAGCAACTTGATGAGCAACGTCGGGATACGTTAGTGGCTCTAGAAGTAAATAAGCGTTGCGTTAAGGTCCAATATGATAAGTCTGTCCATCCGAGGAGGTTTAGTGAAGGTGATTTGGTCCTTTTGTGGGATCAAGCTAAAGAACCCTTGGGGGCAAGGAATTTTAATCCCATGTGGCATGGTCCTTACATAGTCAAATGTGTGTTAGAGAAGGGTGCCTATGAGCTGGTGGATTATGAAGGGAGAGCCTTGGCGGAGCCTAGAAATGGGCTCTATATTAAAAAATAATATGCATGATCTTCAGACAGGGTTGATTATTGTATATTATTGTACAGTTTTTTCCATAGTTAGGTTTTCTTATGGTGGTCAGGTTTGTTGATTAGCTTTCGTTTCTTATGGAAGGTATCAATGGAGTCTTCCGCTTACATAGGATTCGCAGATGGTGCTAGCCATCACACTCAAAACTCAGTGTTTTCTGCTTGGGTGATTTATACTCCTACGAGTCAGGTATTGTCTTCAGGAGGTGTATATTTATAGCCTTCTTCGAACAATGTTGCTGAGTATAGTGCCGTTATCAAGTTATTATGGGATGCCATTTCACATGGTGTTCCCTCTCTTGAGGTACGTCTTAATTTGCAGTTAGTAGTTTCACAACTTAATGGCTTGCTTCATGTTAGGGATCCAACATTATTATGAATATTATTACATGTGATATTGTTAGAACGACAATTTGAGAACATAACATATATACATGTTTCAAGAATTTTTAATCAAGTTGCTGAATCATATGCTAACTATGTGTTAGATTGGCATTTGTTTCATAGACCATAAGCATATCACAAACATACATTTTTACACACATATAAATAAATAAAATCGATCATCATAAAAGTTTTTTTTATTAAACATCCAAAATGTGACGTCATAATACATAAGTGTCATAATACAAAAACGAGGCTTCCGAGACACCAAAATATAATACACGGTAGTCCAAAAATGAATCACTCTCAGGTCTCTAAGCCTATGGAGGAAGAGGGGGGTTTTGATCATGGTAGCACACCACGGCTCTAGCTAGTCGTCGAAATAACTGAACTCATGCTCGTGGTACACAAACCACCTGACACTGCATGGCCTTAGGAAAGTCCTTGACTTGCGCCATGGGTACCCTGTGTGTCAAGTGTACAAAGTTTGTGTGCATGCTTTAGAGTGTCCGCTCTGCATCCACACCCATGATGTCATCTCCTCTTCCCCTCCGTTTATGACGAGGGAAACAGTCAGGCCGCCATGGTCCAACATCTGCATACACATGACATATTTTCACTGTGTGTCGTCACACCAAAACATGTATTTTGAGTCAATATATCAAAAAACAAAAAAAAAAATTATAATTCAAAAAACTTAAAAAGAGGGTTTGGGATTCGTTACCTATGTCACCATATGCCGCTCCTGGTGGTAGAGGCATGTACGGGTCTCCCCAAAAATCTATTCCTGCATAGGGATAATCATTGATGGAAATAATCTGCCGCCACCACCATGGAAATAAGTCCACTGGGTAGGGGTTAGCCACCCTACCTCCACCTAGCCTGCACATAACATTTTCCCAACATTGTTGGGCCAAATCTTGAAATCTGTGTGGAGGAATGTCCACACTAGGGCTTAGCCCTGGTACATGCTCAAAGAAGAAAGTGCTCAGTATGCTGCCGAAACCAAAGTTTCTCACCCTTCCCATCTTGCAGTCACTGAGCTGCTGCTTCATGTTACTCGACAACGCAGTGCTCTAGTCATAAACTCCATTGCATAGAACATCAATGGCCACGAGGCCTAGTGGAGTGATGCTAGACCAGCTATCTTGTTGAGTGCCAATAGTATGGCCTTCAGTCCTAGTACCTGGATGGAGTTTGTATGGATTTGACTCCCAACCTTTTCTGTGTCCAGAAAATAATATACTACAATGTACTCATTAATGGTAAGACCAATTTCGAGCTGACGAGAGTGTAGGTTCACCACCTCTCCCCGTCGGGATAATCCAGTAATAAAATATATGTCCTATACCTCTATAATGAGAGACATCCCATCGATATGAAAAGACTCTGATTCTGGATCCCAGTAGTCTACTAGCATCTATAGGAGTCTTAATTTGGCCCTCAGGCTGCCAAGACACCAAAAATTATATAGACCGGATGCATGTAGAGCTTGTTGAGCCATCAAGTCAGCTTGACCAGCCTCTTCTACATCTCCATGTTCCCTCTCTCTCCATTCTAGAACCATCTTGCACATTAAAATTGGTTTTTGGTCATTAGATACCTTAAAAAACCTTGTGTGTGACTGTTTGCAAAACAACCGCGTATGTATGCGGTTTTGGGAGGTTTTTTCGCGCATGGCCAGCCGTATACGTGGAAAAAACCCTGATATCCATGTCGGCCAAAACGACCATTTTAGACTGGCTTAAAAATTAAATTTGACCATGAAAATTCAAAAACTTTGCATGAAATAGAAAGAGGAGTTACCTGGAAGAAAAGGTGTCGAATTTCGCCAGACAAAGCTCTCGGAATTTGCGTTGGAATTTTTGAGCTCCAATGGGTAAAAATTTCAAATGATTTGGAATTTTTGAATTTTTTACTATTTATAATTTTTTTTTGAAATTTTTGAAATTTTTTACCCACTTTGTATAGTTTTGGACTGATCTGACCATTTTGGGCCTTTTTGGACTAATTTGATGATGTAGGAGTCTATTTTGAGTGTTGTTTCGACCGTGGTTTTGACTTGTTCATGTCAATTTCAGGTATTATGTCTAAACTGGCATATAGGTTAGGTTTCATATCCATTTGCACTTTGCATGACCTTATGAGTATTTCATTATAACCTTAGGTACGAACCCATTCTATCTTGTCACAGAACCTCCTTGTTGAATTTAGAAGTGACATGATGTGAATGGTAGAGCTTGACCATACCTGGGTGCCCTAGTTAGCTCCTATTTTGTATTTGGTGCCCATGCCGACATTTTTTCCCTTAGGGTGTGGGAGTCCCTTGTATAGTATCACCATGACTTTGCGCAGGAGCCTCATACTCCTCTTGATATTTTTGCTGGCCTTTTTGCTCAGGACTCCCTTATGTCAAGTTGTAATTACATTATCATGAGTTTTGCTTGCCTTATTGAGCCTTATGCCGGCTTCCCTGACTTTGATTATCAGCTATATAGGCCGATCTTGTCTCATGTCTAGCCACGCAGAGCCATTTTACATATCCTTTGCAGCTTGATTTCTCATTTTTTTACTAGGAGGGGACTTTCCCCTGAGTGTCACTATCCTACACATGTGTCCTTGCATTAAGCATAGGTATGTTCCGCTGCTTGGAACTAGCTTGTTTTCCCCTTGACACTCGTCTCCTCCTAGTCTATAACTATAAATTACTTTTATTCTTTTTCAAGCTTTTCAAAATATTTGAAAAAGTCCAAAAAAACCAAAAAACCAAAAAGCCGGATAGGAAAAGATGTTATCTTTGGCAGCAGTCGAGTCATGTTTCCTTCGAACAGAGCACTGTATATCACATCCGTTGGTTCAGTTAATAGTTTGAATAGGATTTGTACTCGTTTCTCTGAGTTTATCTCCACTGACTGGTTAAGCTTCCAGTCCCTATGGAGCCGCTGTTGATGCCTCCTGTGTCACAGAGATGTCCCAGTTTTGTATATTGAGTCTTCGCTGCCTACATTCAGTCACCCTTCTCCTTTATAATCTTGTTTGAATGAAGTTGAAACCTAAGTTGGTCATTCCTCAGTTCTCTTGACTTTGCATGTCGACCATTCCCGTTACTGATACTGGTTCATGCACATTATGATTGAGTCCTTGCACATTATATAGCTTTGCTAAGTACCTCGTGTTGGATGATGAGGGATTCATTAATGCTCTCCTTCCAGCGGATTTCATCCCATTGACTTTAGATCATTTATTCTGGGATAGGAATCTAGAGTCATTTTTGAGTGTCTTGAAACTTGTAGTCATCAATGGCAGGTTCTCTCACCATCGACAGTTTTGGGAATACATCAATGTCCCCTAATCGATGGATTCTTTCAAGTGTTAAATATCAACACATTTACTCACACTTGTTAGTTTGCACTCTAGTACCTTGATTCCCATTTTGATTATCGGTGGGTGATCTCGCATCTGTTAACGATATACATCAATGACTGGTAATCAGATTATGGAATACTATGTTTGACCTCAACATCTCTATTCACATAGTAGGACATGTACTCGTAGCAGATTGTGTAGAAGAACTTCCAGATTGGTGGCATTTCATATATGCTACCTCCTTGATCGTGACAGTGTTCATGAGATTTCAGCTCTCGTGACTTGATTCCAGTGTATGTCAGATATCTTTAGTCATCATGGAGATCATGATCCTTTGTATATATTCATCATGGATATTTGAATCTATCTATATTGTACGTGGCAATGAACACACATGTCATATTTTGTATCATGCCTATTCATGGCCATTGTACTCCTATGTATCCGGGACTGCTATATCTACTTGTAGTTATGTGCAGAGTTTGATTATTGTATTATACTATTGGATGGCTGGTTCTTCCACCTGGTTTTTCATCACTCCACCTTTGGGTGGACTTATAATGTATTTTGGCCATCATATCACTCCTCTGACCTCACACATTAGGGGGAATCTGTTACAACTGATTTTACCACACATGGTGGATCACACCTTTATGGCCTTCCCTATCCCTATGCAGACTCTTTGGACCCCATGGGCCATTTTTGTAGCTTTGATGTCTCCAATATCATCCCTAAAAACATACATTATTTGCTATACGTGATTTTTAAACCTATTCTCGTGTATATACGTGGATATGGCCCTCAAACCCGCGTACATCGAATGTGTGCAAAAGGCCAAATAGTTTTGGAGTTTTCCTTGATGTGGATCCGAGTCACTTGTCTCTTGGCATTCCATATGCCTTGATATCACTCATATTTGACCTTCCATTACCCCATTGAAGCACTATATAAGGAACCCTTTGGATACATTGAAAAGGGAGGAATTGAAGAGTAAGAAAACTATAGTCCATTGTTGTCAAAGCTTATACTTGAGTCTGCATCCCTTTGTCCCTTGGAGCACTTTGTGTTCTTCCCAAGCTTGCCTTTTGCTTGTGAGATTTCTATTGAGAGATGGAGGATTGAAGTGGTGGAGGCATAGGTGGAGGACTCAGTTTCTCCAGTTCGCAGATGTGCCGACAAAGGTTGTCACTATCATAATCTCTGATTTATATTAATAGAAATATCTTTTCCTGTCCAATAATGTGTATTTAAATGAGTATTGAATCCATGGATGCTTTTAAATGCTTATATGTTATTGATTGTATATGCTAGAGTAGGTCTAACACAATTATATAGCATGCTTGTCTTGTTTGCTGAATGTTGAGAGAGCAAATTGCTAATAAAAGTGAGAGTGGAAAAGCTCAACGGGAATCTACATTCACCATTCGGAAGAAGCTATGTTTCAAGATCCTTTAGTGTTATATGTTTGGTTTCTCTTGCATATGGGAAAGGATTGATTTCTGTGGTTACTCTATCTGTTGTGGTACCCCAAGCCATAGGAAGTTTTCTTCGTAACACTACTGCCCTCTTTGATTCGAATGCTTCCTCCTTCAATCAAGAAGAAAATATTGAAGAGCCATATTTTTATATGTCTCTTGAAGGTAATTTTTATTCTTGTGATACTATTAATGAAAAATAAGTAACATATGGAGCTTTTATTTATATTGATGATGATCCTATAACCCATTCATTGTTCTCTAAATCTCCTATCTTAGATTCTGAGGTCTATGTGCCAGATTCTTCACACCTTGTGCATACCTCTCTCATTGATGGTGCACAACCCAGTGATTTCCAGGATGTTTGCTTAGCCAAATCAAGCCTTATTTGTGTCATACCACTTATATTACTTGATCTCATGTGCTTCAACATATCCTCCTTTGTTCTTGGCATCAAAACTCAGAGCCTTCTTGAATATTTTGAACATCTCATTCTTTCCTCCTTTCATACAGAGGATTCATTACTAGTGTATTCCCATGAGTCTACTGATATGAATATATGTGATCCTTTGGATTCTGATTTAGAAGAATATTTTAAGGTTCATACACATATCATACCACCATCCATACCATCTACCATACCTCTAAATAATCCTAAGACTATACAGATCCCTAGTTCACTAGTTGATTCCTCGTTGGTCTCTTATGAAGTGATACTTATCTTACATGGTTTGAAGTCTTTCCTATATTTAAGTGGCTGGTTATCCATGTCCTTAGTAATATTTGGATTTATGTTAAAAAATTTTGGATCTGTTCTAAACACTTATGGTTTAGATATTATGCCCATTCATCATTCATATTTTCACCTATCAGTTTTCCCCAGTTGCTCATAATTTTCCTAGTCTAGCCTTATATCCTCATGGAGCCATTGAAGCATTTGTCCTTGCTGTTCCATATGCTAATATTTCTGATATATCATAGTTTTATCAGCCTCATATCAAATCTATACAGGTGCTACATCATATTGGAAGATTGACATGTGATTCACATCACAATTTTGTAGCTATTTAGGGAATTGGGTGTGAAATAAATTGTCTTAATTTTTGTACTCTTTGGGAAGGAGTATGCACATATATCTTTTCCATTTCAGATTATGTTTTCATATCATAATTTGACAGCAGAAATAAGCATTCAGATAATGCTTCTACTTCATCAGTTAATGAGATACAAGGAGTCTCTCCTCTTCCTTCTCGCAGGTTTTACACTCTAGCGCATGATCATGGAGTTCATGATTTCTTCAGCAAGTCCTTCATCCAGAAGTAGTTCATTCAGCTCATTAAAGTTAAGATGAATATATGTTGAAGAAATATTTCAAATTTTGTGCCTTGTCTTATCTTGAGCGAGGATTCTCCCCATGTAGTTTTGCCTCTTTTCTCACTTTTCTGGACATAATAATTGTTAAAGGGTGACCATAGCCTTGTTGCTGGGCCCTATATGCATCTATATTTTTTTGTCATACCATCATAAAATCAGACTTATAGGGGGGTTTTGGAATATATTAAACCCACTCATAACTTAGGATAAAATAATTAATCATTATTTGATTAATTATTCACCCACTAGCTTAATTAGTTGGCATCCATTTGCACCTTAAAGTCAATACATGCCATCTATATCCTAGGAATGTTTTATTTCTAATTCTGGGTTGATCTTGACCACCTTTTGACCATCTAGAATTAGTATACAGAACTTTACAGCAAATTCTGCTTTATTTTGGTTTTTGTGCTTTTCTATGGATAAGATAAAAGCTAGTCAACTAGGAAACTGGCAGCTTTTGTTTCCAACCCATCCTACATTAGTTTTTCTCCACTTTCTAGGATTAGCATGTTTTTCCATCTCCCTTGAAAACTCACTCATGATTTTTCCAATTCGTGAGGTCCTTGATAGATTTGGGAAGTGCTTTAGCCACCTATGGGGGTTTGTTATATTTTGGTAAGTCAACCTTGTTCGAGCTTTATGAATTGTCTCCATACAACTCGATTTTCCTATGAGGGATGTACTATTTATGTACACTATTATTAATCATTATTCAATGGAAGGATATATACCAATATTGATCTCTTCATTCATGTGATTGAGTCTTTTTTATTCTCTCTATTTTTCCTGTGTATGCTTGTGAGAATTCTTAGTAGAAAGATCTATTTCCTGTTCTTCTTCTTAGAATCATTGCTCATGGAATTGATCTATTATTTCTACAGTGCATTTGTATTATAGTGAATTGGATTGATAATAAAATTTTAAATTTATAGAAATATATTAGTGGGGCATTGTGTTATTTTAGCACACCAGAAACAATGCTTAATAAGTTAAAGCACATCAATAACAATGCATTTGTATTTTATTGGTGCACTATGCATCAAGTTTTTGCAAAAGAATTATTATTTGATTTTAGTATATATAATGCTCATATAATTATTTTATATGTATATTGTTGAGATTGATTGATGTTATATGTGAAATAGTTATGTGAGCGCCGCGAGGCTAGGCACAAGGAGGAAGAAAAAGTTGACGAATATAAATTCTAGAGGGAGTGGGAGGCTAGGTGGAGGGGGGGATACTTATACTCTCATCCCATTACCCCACATACATCACATCAGTTGAGAATTGTTGACCTCCTCAAATTATATGAAGAGGCTACATCACTCAAGGGGAACAATACATTCCTCACCCATATGATCATCATAGGAAGGAGTTTCAAGTTGTTGCAGATTAGTGGTTTCGATCCACTGAGGACATATATTTTTTCACTATGTTCTCTAAGAGAGTCATGAATTTCCTCAATTCCTTGAGGTCCTAGTTGGAGCTGTCGCAATAAATTAGATAGATTATGTTCAAAGATATGTTGATCCCAATATCATCGACCCTACTTAGTTTTAGGTCAGTGGTGGGAAAATTTCCATTGTTTCTTTTCATAAAGAGGATGTGAGGTTCCTCTCTTTGTTGGTGATGATCATCGTACATCTCACCAATGATGGGAAGTGCATTAGCTACGCTCTATTATATTATTTTCATTTTTAAGTGCAGGCACCTAGATGCGTTAGGTGTTCTACTATTATTTTACAACAATTTTGTTATTCTCTTAGTCAATTTCATGTTTCTATTGATGGGAGGGAAAAATTCCCTTTCGGTTCATAGTTATTTTGTCTATTTTTTGAGATATTTCCATCCACCAAGCCATCTTTCGACCAACTCCCTCTTAGGTTTATGATGGATGTGCAATATGCGCATGTGCAGGTAGATAATTCCTAAGAGGGGGAAGCCAAGATTTCCAACCAAGATCACCACGGAGGTGCTCGAGATGATAGGAGGCAATGAATTTCATAGATTAGACATGGTTTCATATCAATACGTGGGATTGGATTGGTGAGGGTGTCCTAACATCTTCTTCACCTCGAACGAGCCACCAAATGATAGAGTTAAATTTAGAGTTATGTTTAAATTAATCTAGTTCCATTTTATTCTCTTTATACTTAATGAAAATGAAATATTTTTAAAATTTTTCTATTAAATTCAAGCTTAATGAAATTGTCTAATTATTATTGGGTACTATATATTTTATAGATATCAAAAAATTCAATGGAGATGTGTCTCCTCTTGTAACTCAAGATGAGGAGGAGATGGAGAAATATGATTAGCTCGAGGTGACCCACATGGCCAGACCTAGTCTTTGATGTAGTCTAGATCAGAGGTTCTAATACGATGTCGTGGATAGGATTGCAAGGTTGTTGGTAGATTGAGGGGTTCAACCTATATGGGTGAGGTACATTAATAGGGGCCCTCACCTCATAGAGTTGTGGAGGATGATTCCTCCTGATATGAGGACCTTGATGCATCACATTGTTGGTGCTTGCAATCATTTAGATGTTATCCCTCATGGAAATTCATTGTCAGATGAGTGAATAAATACTTGGCCTCCTATACCACCTCCTTCTCCATCAGCTCCTTAGAATGGTAATGTAGCCTCCACATCCCATGCACATTCTCCTCGGTCTCCACCTCCTTGTCCTCCACCTTAGACATATCATCCACCTCCATTAGCTATTCCATTATCTTCTCTAGTCCTACTCAAATGAACTGCCGATCTTACTTCATCATCTCCTCTGCTCCTACTTGACCGAACTACCGATCCTATTGATCGATGTGACCATCCACAATTTCCTACTTAAATTGGATCTATTATAGATATGCTCAGAAGGTGTTGCACGATTCATCTTGATGGAGCTACCCATGCTTCTCTCCAATAAACTCATTTTTTCCTAGTATAGGTATTGATCCCTTTGGACCTATTGGTGGAGGTTTCGATGCCTCTATCTCTACTAGAATAGGTGTTGATACTTCCTTTGGATCTATTGGTGGAGGTGAAGATGCCTCTGGATTTGGTTGGAAAGATGTTGATGAATCCTATGGAGGAGGTGGATCAAATGTGGCATAACAGTTATTGGACTGAATTTATGTTATATTTGGCATATTGTATCATCACTTTGATTTTATACCACACACACATACACACAAACACTACATTTTTCATGTTTATGTATATGTTATTGGTGACATGTATGTGTATTCATGGTATGTTTATGTTTATTCTTATGGTTATGTTTATGATGGCATGATAATGATGTTTATGATTATGTTTGTTATGTGTTTAATTTTGGTCAAAATTTTAGCATCCATTGGACCATTTTTCATATTAAATCATTCCAATCTAAATTCATAAAATAATTGAAGTATAGTTTCATATATAGGTTGATATATTGGTTAGAAAATGAATTTGAAAGTAAGGTTGGTTGTTAGATCATCATAAATGTGAAAATATGGATTGGAATAATGGTCATTGAAAATGTGCAAAAATGTTTCAAGTAATTTAATATAGGTTAAATTTTGTATTTTTACATAATGTAATTCAATTAAAAATATCATTGAATTAAATATTTTTTTGAATTATGTATTGATAATGGATTAATTTTATTTGGTTTTCATATTGTTCTCATATAATTTGTATGGATATTATAATTTATTGTAATTTTCTTAATAATGTAGTAAAATTTGTCATAATATTATACTTATATAATTAGATTATTTTGTTCTATCTTTATGTTGAGCATTATGAAATGATATATAATAAATTTTAGTAAGAAAATTAAATGTTCATCTTATAATGGTGTATTTAACTTAATTATTCAAATGATAAACATAAATGATTCATTTTTTTAAGTGTAACCAAACATCATAAAAAAATTAAGTATTACCATGTAATATTATCATAATTTATAAATATGAACAACACAAAAAATGTAAATATGAACCTCAATATGACTTATTAATGTATCATTCAAAAATTTTATTTATTTTTCAATAACTTGCTTTACAATGAAAAACAAAAAAAATCTCTAATAAGAAGAAAAACAAATATACTTAATTAAAAGAACACCCTTTTCTCTCAATTGTAAAGCAAAAATTTGCATTCTCCAAACTCATTATTATTAATCATCTTCTTCATTATATAATATAAAATTAGTCCACATTGAAGAAACACCTTTTATACCCTCTAAATCATTTAGGTGAAGGAACACTTCAATATAGTGACTTAGCCACACATATGGATTTTTCTTGCTAAAAGTTTAGTTGAGTCAATTGAAAGGAAATTTGTATCTTCGCATATCCTTGTATAACACCTTGATTTTGACTCCTCACATGTATTAACTCAAATTATGTAAAAGTTGTAAATATGTTAATGATATTGATGTTGACTTGTTGATGATCTTGATATTTTGATAACAATGTTATTGATATTGATATTATGTTGAGTAACTTGATGATATCGATGACATGGACAACATGATAATGATATCTTGATATTAATAATGTTAATAATATTGTTATGATGATATTGAATGAACAGTAGTAAACATATTTTTGATATCAATGATTTTGGTGATATCGATCTAATGTAGATGATGATATGGGGACATGAAGTTGATTTGATGATATTAATGATCATATTGATGACCTTGGTTATGACTGATTGATGATAATTTATGGGGTTGGATATTAAAATGGTTAACATGTATGCTAATTTATGAGTTTTGTATTGATAATGGATGACTTTTAATTGGCTTACGGGCATTACAATAGCACAAAGAACGCTCATAATATTTTTCATGTTTTAATCCAAAGCACGAAAAAGAAAAAAGTTAGCTCAACAAGGTTTTTTTTTCGTAAGTTTAGTCCTCCAGGTATGAAAAAAGGGTTAAACTTATACCTATTAATACTCTTCTAACTGCAGTGAACTAGCATATTCATTTTTTGTAAGTGATCCACATGGTCCAAAAAAGGGTTAAACTTATACCAATGTGGATGATCATTCAATTCATTTAATCATTTTGAAAGAACAAGTGAACTCATAAATCTTGTCAAGTTTAAGAAGTCTGGAAAGAGATTAAAGGTAACTTTGTATAATGGGAGCCTGGGAGCTTGATAGAAAGGGTAGTCAACAAAAATAATGAGTATGAGGCTCTTCATTTCACATATAAGAGAACTAAAAAGGCTCCTGATACATAGAAACTTGTAGCATGGGAACCATAATGACAACAAAGGTTATAACAAGGGTAGCCCATGTAGGATAGGTTCTAGTCCATGGAAGAACAATGACAATTGAAGGGTATTTAGGAGGTTAAAAATCACATTCCATGGAGAAAAGTGAGTCCTACGACTTAAGATGGAATAAAGAATAAGTGCAAAATTCAAGGAAACGATATCATATTCTATATGACGGGATACAATATGCATACTTTTCTTTCATAGTTGTGAAAAGAACCTGAAAAAATCAGTTAACCATCAAGACCTAGGAAAAAGATCAAACACCATTAGTTATTATAGTAAAAATGAAATTGAAACTATATAAAGTGGGTAAATATTTGAATGTTTTTACCACAAATAGTAACATTTGGTTAAAAAACTATGTTATTTGTTAGTTTAACTTGGACTTGAGAAAAAAACCCTAGATATTCAACTGCATATTGTGACCAAATCGGTGAACCATTTTCAGAACCGTGAGTTGCAGGCAAACCATTTCTCTCTATACTTCATTTTCATATAATATTTTGATGTTTTTAGTGAAATTTTTTTGTGTTTTGATGAGGTTATAATAGTGAAAATGCATACATGCAGGTGGAGTCTTGCACACTAGTGTGTCCACAGAAAACATATTAGTGGAAAAGCTTCCACTCATGTGTGGCACGCGCATTACAAAGCTCTACACATGAATTTTCTGCAAAGAACAACAAAAATGATGGATGTTGATCAAAATAAATAAAAAATTGCAAGTATGGAAATCATATGGCATGAAAGGGAGCACAAGTAGATGGATAGAATCCCTATGCATGAACCATTGAATTTGAATGCACTACACCGATGTCCATTACTCGATTTCGTTCGCACAATGAATATGCCAGCTCAACCAAAGATCTTGGAGACACTGGAAAGGTATTGGGATCCCTAATTAGGAGTGTTCAATATTCATCATGAAATACTAGAAATAACGATGGAAGATATTTACTTTATCACTAGTTTATCATGTTGTGGAGTATCCATGAGATTAACTGGTTCCGGCCATGGATTTGGTACATTATGTTCAAGGCTATGTGAATACCTACTGCGTGCCAAGAGAAAAGAAATCAGGATCCCCAATTGCTATTAGAAAAATAATTAGTTTCAATTTGAAATTCATTGTGACTACCATTACATGGGTTGCATTTGTGTAAAAATTACACTTGGCTACACGCAACCACATGCATCTTGTTATAGAATGATTGCAAATGATAGTTTTTTATTAGTGTACCGGTATTATAGTGAATATGAAACTTATAGCTTAGTGATTGTAATATGGTAAAGAAGAAAACTTATGGTTATTTAAGCATTCTGACTACATTTTTCTTTGAGCAGGTTTTAACCTTGAGCCCAAGAGTGACCCTCCCACTCTCCTATCCTCGTGAACCTAGACTTGCTAGGTGGGGTGATGTCTTGGTGAGGCAAGGGGGTGGAGACACCAGAGGTGTGTATGATGACGAATTTCAAGCATGGTGGATTTGACATGTTCCTTCCATGGATTAGTTTCCATATGTAGGATTAGATTTCTGTGGAGATCCTGAAATCATGCTTCCTCCTAGCGAAGCACGGGTAGAGATTAGTATGTTTTAGGTTTTGATATATGAGTAAATATGTACATATATGTATATCTACAAATATAATGCTAATCATAATTCTTAATGCATATATTGGACAAGTACGACTAGATGGAAATCCTAGAATATTTGTATGACTGACCAAGGAAAGTAGAGTTGAATCCATGCTTAGGAAACTTTAAGGAAACATGGCTCGGTTGACTCATGATATTCCTACCATCTAGATGGATATGATTCCTATAGAGATGCAAGGGAATGTAGTGGGGGTGCCCCGTGCATGGTTGAGATTTATCTGGAAGGTGTCTAGATGTGTCATTTGTTACCAAGAAGTAGTGGAAGGGGCAGTCGAGGCTCCAACCTCTCCTTAGGATTCTATAGCATCACGAGGGATTATGATCCCTGTTTTGTATTTTGATATGGACTTATTGACTGGATACGTGTACTTGGACTCGGTTTATATGTTTTTGACCTATTAT
>LPNX010953456.1:11326-62239 GCA_001517045.1 Pseudotsuga menziesii
TCTAATTTTCTACTTGCTTTGAAATTAGATTCATGGAATGGCAGCTTACTATGTTTCCCTAATATACATGCATCACATTTTTCCTTCTCTTTAGGAATGGTGGGCAAGCCAAATACACCATTTTTTTTCAACAAGCGAAGACTGTTATAATTTAGATGACCAAATTTTGCATGCCACAATGAGCTAGATGACATATTACCTTCTCCATGCTGAGAGAGGTAGGCATAGTTCTGAAATCTTGCGGATGAACCCTTGAGATTCAACAGCTTTCCATCTTCGTATCCAGTCATGATGACCTGGTTGTCAGAGGACTTTCTTATTTCAACGATTCCATCAAACATGTGGATGGAATGGCCTTGCTGTCGAATCTCCACCATGTACAGCAGGCTTCTCTGCAACTCTGGAAGATAGAGAATGTTCTTCAACAAGAAATCAGGAAATCCAGGCATCTTCAGTCGAATGGTGCCCATTCCCTTTGGTTTAATACTTGATTTATCTGCAAAGTAAACTATGCCATCTATTGTTTCATTCAGTTCTTCAAAACAGTCTTTTCTAAATGTCATGTGTGATGTTGCACCAGTATCAAGTAGCCAACAATCTTTATAAGATGAGAGAGAAGTCATTTCATTAAATCCAAGATTACAATGTGCAACAATACAAGAATCAGAAGATTTACTAGAATTTTGGTCATCTTTCTTCTGGTTGTGCTTGTCTTTGATGGAGTCCCATGAAGCCCAACACTGATCTGATGTGTGCCCAGTCTTTCCGCAATGCTTTCACTGTAACTCTGATCTTTTGCTTCTGCCCCCTCTGCCTCTGAAATTTCTTCTTCCTTGTCCTCTCTCTTTGCCGCAATCTCCCTTGGAAGTGTCTTTGGATTGGTCTTTGCCAGCTAGGGCAACACCAATACTAGATGCCAAAGAGAGCATCTTTACAACCGTTAGTGTAATTTACAATAATAAACTTGATATGACAAAGAGAAATGAAAAAATAACCTTGTAGGTCTACAGTCTCTGCCAAGGTGAATACAATGCAAGTTTATAGCGTACACATGCTTCTTCAATACAAAATATATCAGTCAGTAGTAATATATCAATCTCAGTATCACAATGCAATATAGCAGTCTCAGTATCAGTCTTCAAGTAGGTCTTCAACAGGCTGTAGCAACACAGCAATCTCCAACGCAGGTAGTCTCCAACGTAGCAGTCTTCAAGGCAACAAATACACTGCAATCTCCAACGCAGGTAGTCTCCAACGTAGCAGTCTTCAAGGAAACAAATACAATGCAATCTCCAACGCAGGTAGCCTTGCATATACACTATGTATTTCAAGAAAATATGTGCAGTATTCTACACAATGCAGGTCTGAGTCTCGGAAAACTTCACGCAAGTGATAGTGCACAGCTTCCAAAAGGGAAGTCTCTTTACGCAGCATACAACGCATATACTCAGCTCCAATATTGCATTGCAGTCTCAAAACGTAGGCAGTCTTCAACGCAAATGTGTGTGATATCAACGCAATATATCAGTTTCAATTCAGGCAATCACAATTCTGGAATATACACAGTCCACGCACAATATATGTAGGATACATATATCAGTCACAGCATATCTATCATACTGAATGCATTATTATATCTCCAAATCATTGTATCTTCCCCGGGCAGCACCCATCAAGTCGCAGTCTTCAAGACGTAGCCCTTTTATATGAGTGTATACAAAACGCAGTATTGTTTTCTCCAATACTACAGTCTTTTTTCAAACAATGCAACATTCAACGCAGAGCTTCACCATTCACGCAGCAGAGAAATGGTCTTCACGCAGCTTTCAGTCTCCAAGACGCATGTATCACACCATATCAATGCATATATCAGATATTCTTTCGGTGATGCCTCACGCGGATCCGGAGGGCGGGAATCTTAAGCTTCTCGTGAAGGAATATTGGAGCAATCTTCAAAATTAATAATTAATATGTAGACATGAACAATCCTACTCTCAACACCATGCAGCAATCTTCAATCTCCACGTTGGTCTTCACAGGAAAAACTAGGGAAAAAAATAGGGTTTAACTCAACGCACAAGTTCAATAACGCAGTCACACTGATATACACAAATCGCAGGATAAATTAGGGCTTCATGTGGAACTGAATCTGGATCTTTTGCAATGTTTAGATCTGGTGATGAGGGAACATCCTAATGAGAATCGACTTCTTGTGGGAAGAAGCCTTTATCCAAAACGATTCTAGCGGGATGGAGACTGCCGGACTTATTTGATATCAAGTCTAGGGCTCGGGCAAGAACTTATCATTCATGGCTTTCATTCAATCTCCACAAAATGATGTACAGACTCCTCATAACGTAGTGGTGCAGTCTCAAACTTCAGCACATTCCTGTTACACCAGCGTGTAGCTGTGGAGCTGTAAGCTGAGTGGAATTTTTGCATAGAAGATACGGTGCCAGCAGCGATGGGAATGAAGAGGTGGCCAGAAAAACATTAGGGTTAGGTATTGTTCAAAATTTTAGCAGAGAATAAACGTAGGCAGAGGGAGGAGTAACGCACACTGCATGCGACTCGACTGGCAGACTGATGGAGCAGTCTGGCAATGGACTGGCAAGCAGAATGCCAGGAATGGGCAGACTAGCAAGAGGCAGGAGTTATGGCAGGCAGGCAGCCAGGCTCTGATACCACTTGTTGGCAATAACTCCCAATTGATTAACTATTCCAATGCAAAAGCCTATACATATACAAATCTCATGGCGGTTGGGTTTCACCTTCCGCTCAGCCTGTTTGGCTTCCTATCTATTCATATTCCTATTTATTATTTATTTACAATAATCCTGACGGATTATTCTAACAAATTGCTTATGTATCATTGATTATATATGCTGGAGTAGGCCTAACACTATATCATATAGCATGCTCTCCTTGTTTACTGTTGTTGAGAGTGAATTTCTAATGCAAGTGGGATTGGAAAAAGCTCAACAGGGATCTACTACAACCATCCGGAATAAGGTATGTTGCGAGATTCTTTAGCGTTAGATGTTGTATTTCTCTTGCATATGGGGAAGGGATTGATTTCTGCGGTTTCTTTGTCTATTGTGGTACACCCCAAGCCATAGGAAGTTTTCTCCGTAACAAAGTCGAAAAAGAAGAACCATTCAACTCGCCCTAGGAGGGCGCATCTTTTTGTGGAAGCATTTTTCAATTTTGTGGATTTTCACTTTTTGACCTACCACTACTGTTGGGAGAAACTACTTAGAACCATAGAAGCTACCAGACCAGCAGTAAGAATATTTGAAGAAGATACTATACTAGAATATCATGACCTATCATAACCCCAATTAGGACCTTTGGAAACATCTCAGGATATTATCTCAACAAAAATAAGATCAACTTGGGATCATGATATAATCAGAGAAGTTGAAACATATGGTGCACCAAAAGGAAGCAAGAGACAAATAATCTACTCAAACTATGTGGCATTAATGGGAAACCTTATCGATGAACAACCTGCAATTTTTGAAGAAGATACAAAGAAGAAGAAATGGATGAAGACCATGATCGAATTATAAGAAAATATTCAGGTCTTTTGAACCATTAATTTGCATGTGAAATTTATATGTTAATTACTCATAAACAAGTTTAAAAGATGAAAAATTTAATGCTTAAATAAACCAGATAAGAAAATAAAGGATATATGCAACTCATAAAATGACGAAAACAACTGATAATAGAGTTCACCTCTCTTGGGCCGCGTCTCTAGGCCACTTCCAATGGAAAGGATGATCTTATTAAGTCTTACAAAGATTACAAAATGAGTGTTCTAGAAACACTTTTGAGTTATATTGCTCATACTTAGAAATAGAATGCACCACTGCATTCCTCTCGAAATTTCAAGAAAAATGAGTATAAACTCGACTACCTTTTCTTGAGGCCTCCTATGACACACAAATTGAGAAAAATCCTCCTCCATAAAAGATAAATAGTATGGACTATACGGATCTGCCTTAGGATCCATTCCCATTAATGGTTGTACAATTCCTCAAGATTCGTTCCTGTACTCTACCTCAGGATTCGTGCTGTCTCTAAGTTTTGGGGTCTCGGCTATGTCTTTGTACCCCTTGATTCCCCCCCCATTGAGAGTGGTTTTATAGGACAAAATGGTGGTTTTTTTGTGTGATTTTGTGGGCCAGGTGCATTTTTTGCACCTAAAATTATGCCTTCAAAATTTTAGGATTATTCCCTGATATCTGTTGGCACAAACCCAACCAACAAAACCATTTGACGGGGGTTCCCACTCCATCGACAACCAAACCACCGTGATCTCCCTAAGCATCGGCCCATACAGGTTTTATCCTGTCTAGCAACACTCGTAGAGCAGATGAGGTATTGCCCGAGATGTTTGAGGGAGAGCTGACGGAACTAGGTTTCCACATAATAGGAGAGGACAATGTGACATCAACTTAACAACTTAGCAGATCATTCAACACATGCATTCACATAACCATTCATTCTCATTCTTCAACATATAATATCATTCAATCATAACTGCAATAAACATACTGATGTGTAAACATATCCAACTAGATAATGTCATTTAACACAAGAAAACATCACATCATAGATCCATGTCGCAGATTCACATAGCATTCATCATTGAGTCGCAGGAAATAGTAAAAAAGTAAAACAAAAAAGAACACAGTGATTCAGATCAACCTCCATCTTGTCATATTGCTTCCGCAAAAAATCACAGATTCGAAACAGTTCACAATTCAACAAGTAATCTCAAAAGTACTAAAAAAGGAACTAAGGTCACTCATGCCTTGATTCATAACATTTGAAATTCAACATCTACTTATAGACTTGCGCCTTTACATACAAGGTCCACTTAAACAACTCCTAACTAATTCTTAGCCGATTCTACAAAATAATGACCAATATACACAAAATATGGCCCAAAACTACCGAAGGTGACACAAAATATATAAAATATTCTAATTTCCACCTTGGGCACCATATTTCACTTGCATGGTGTCTTTGAGCTTGCGCAGCTTCCGCGATGTTGTGCAACTAATGTATCCAAATCCCTTGCCAACATGCCCCCAACACAATCTTGTGGATCGCCCTCGAGCCACACTAGCTAGACATGCCGTACCGTCAGTAATTTTGATCTTGAAATTTTCATACTGCTAAGTAATATCTTTCACTTGTGCTTTAACTCTGTCCGCTATCTCTTGGATCATTGTCAGATCATGTGTTACTAGATGCTCAACCATTTTCTCAGCGATCTCCTTTTTTCCTTCGTGTGCTTCCTGTAACGTAGTAAATGCCTTACCAGAAATATCTGCACCAATATCCTGAAACTCATCCAATTGTTCAGTGAGATTTCACTGACGCTCCTGGGCCTTCTGAACGCGCTACTACAACTCCTTCATCTCTGCAGATTGCGTGACTTCAACCATCAGTGGCATCATTCTCAATGATGTCTCCAATGTCTCCAGCTTCCCTTTTGCTTCCTACAACTATGTGGTCAATTGTGCTAGTTATTCATTTTGCACTACGCTTACCTAGAACTGCGTGGTCGCATTTGTCACTTTGTTGGCCTCCTGCTCTATCTCATTGAGCTTTGTTGCTAGATATTCAATTTCACTTTTCCACATTGGTATTGCTTTGGTGGAATTAACGGGTGCACCAAAGCCTCCAAAATATTGTTCTCACTTTGCAATTTCGAAATAACAGCCCCAAGTCGATGTTCTCTTGCCACCATATCCAGCTCCGCAGTGCTCTCCAAGACATACTGATAGGAATCCACAACTGCTGTTTCCAATTTGAGTCTACTATAAAAAAGATGTGCCTTCTCAACAACAAGGCGATCTTGCTCCTTCTTTAGCTCTGTGATTTCTATAGCGCTCTTCACCCTCAGCTCCACTTGTGCTTTCTTCAGCGCTTCAATTTCCTGCATTGTCTCTTCCATCAACTTCTCCTTTGCTTGCTATAGGTCCTTGACCTTTGTCTGTGCTTTCTCCTCCTTTTCTTGCGACCGCAAGTACTGATTGTTGATTTCTTTCTAGGTGTCTGCCAACTCCTGGTTGGACACTCGTTTCATATGTACCAACTTTTGCATGGGAAACACTTTGATATTTGATGATATGTCTTTAAACTACTGCAACGAGGTATTCAATTCCTCTCTTTCGGCGTCAATCACAATCGAGGGAATCTGAACATTCCTAAGCCGTGGCTCAGTGTTGATTGACACAAACTCCTGCACAGTCACACTTTTCGGTGCTCTATTCAAGACAACATCATATATTGAATCTATTTTTGTTCTTACCTCTATGAATCCCTCTTGCACAGATTTTGTCATTTCCTTTGCTGTCATATCTATTGCATTTCAACTGCCTTGATAAGCTGATTCAATTGTGCCTCCATTGTTGTGGTGGTGCTACTACTCGCACCCTATTCCATGCGCTGCTTCATTTAATTCATTGAATATGTGCTCTACTTCCAGGTTAGTGGGTGTCACTGTTGATGATTCTTCATTGGACTTGATGAAGAATATGCGCTTGATGATTAGCTCCAGGGATAACTTGCGAGCTTTGACAGGTCTGATTACATCTGAGTACAACCTACAGGACTGATTACGTCTGAGCAACCTATGAGCTTCGCTAGGATTTTATGCTCATACAACCTATCTCACCAACTATTCTAGAAAGCATCACTCCCTCTTTCGATAGATCTTGATATAGATCACATACTAGAGCTTCACTGCTCCTCTCTGCATCATACAAAAATGCATGTCATATCAATCAAATAGTATCTTTCAAAAGAAACATACTACCTCACAAGTGGCAACATATTTTTCCTTGGTTGTACACAACGCCATGTAGGACTACATCCTTCCAAACTAGTAGCAGATACTGGAACTCAAACTGAAGAAGCAATCCAGGTTTCTCTTCTTCTCAGTGGCACTACCAATCCGAATCAACATAACCAACAGTGTCACATAACTGCATTGTGTCTGAGGCCTCTTTCTTTATTTGAAAGTATCATCATATTATTCTTCATATTGGATTATTTCTGGTGCCCAAGGTGGTCTTCATCTATTGTGGTGGATCTACAGTTCTCTTTATATTCTTCTAAAGCTCTTTCTTTCGCCATGGTGTGTTTGGCCTGAGAAGCTTTAGCTTCCTCTTCATGTATTCTTATTGGAGTGAATCTTGAACTGTCGTCACATGTTCTTCGGAACAAGTCTCATCCTTCTTTTCTTGTAGGAGATTGTACATGATCTTTCCTACAAGTCAAATGCACCAGTTATATGGTTATCAACATTTCATAAGGCATATTCATAATGGAAAATTCTTATACATAAAGATATAATCATGCAACTATTTTAGCCAATACAACATTCATCCATATCTCATATACATAGAAAATTTCCAGATTCCTTCCATATCTACCATAACATTATTGAGATTGTGCACTAATCCCAATATTTCAGCAAAGAGGTTTCATATTGGATAAGTAGCAATGGCGTGTTGTATAAAACTATAAGATACTTACCCATAACATGCATATTAGTAGTATATTGTTCATTAATGCAGACATTCTATCATGCATAACACATTTCACAACTAAAAAATGTCATATAAACAGCTGGATATATAGGAAAAGAAAATTCAAATACTTATCTTTATTTGTTTCGTGGGTAGACTCCTTCTTGAGCCTTTGGCTTCATAATCTTCTTCATTCATGACATCATCATTTCTTATCCAAATGCTAAGATGGATAAGAGGTTCTTCAAGAATTGATTCCTTCATATTCCTCATTGCTTGAGGGATCTTCTTTGAACCATGAGAGATTGATCTATAGTTTCTCCCATATTCTCTTCTCTTTTTATGAGTTGAGCTTCTTCTTGTGTGCACTCTTCCCAGAGTCTGCTAAAGGTAACCACTTCCTTCTTGAACACATTCCTCAAATGAATGAATCCCATGATCCTGGGAGGCCATTCAAGATGGTTATAACAATATCTTATTCTTCTTGGATTGCTTCTTCATAACATCAAACACTTCCTTTTGGTGTCTTCAAGGATGGCACATGAGGGCTGAGATGATATTTAATAGAATCTTCAATGATTCTCTTAACTCTAGCCTTAGCTTCATCTCCCTCTGGATCTTAGAACTTCCTTACTGAAATACTGATCTAAGTTAATTTATTCAAGGATCACGGAGTTCCTATACTTCCATACTTGGAAGTTGTCAGCTTCACCAAGATTTTCATCAAGCTGGTGTGATTAGTCATTTTGAAATGATAACCTCAAATGTAAATAGCAAAAGATCACATCTTACCGATTTGAGGTGTATGTCCTGGTTCCAGAGCTGGTTGATCTAGGGTTTGTTAGAGAAACCATAATTTTTAAAACTTCGAATCTAAAAATTATAATTGGATATAAATATGGACCTCTTCAAGGAGAGTTGTTCAATGTACTCCTTTTCTCAAAATAGTGGAGGGAAGCTCCCAGAACATGAAGCCCTAGTTTTCCAATTTCTTCTGTAGAAATGCCTAATATTGTTTCTATGGTATCTCCTAAATTACTACTCCTCTATATTTGAATCTTAACGAATAATGTATCCTTATCTTTCCTCTTTCTAAGACCATAGGTTAGAGAAGAATCGGTTTGACCAATTGGGACTTATACGCTTTTTCCCAAGGTGACTTATTTCAAGACTGTTCATAATAGAGAACTTGTACATTCTTCCACATGTCAATGTTTCACTTTCGAGGTATGAAACTTTTAACACACAAAGTATAGTATGTTCCCTATCTGGAACATATTACAAAATTTAATTTGGGATTTTTTATCCCAATATATAGCAATTCTCCCTAGGTGTCCTGTTTAGGGATGAATCCTGGGAAAGGATGGAATCCTGATTTAGAGGAATCATATCTCCCATAATATGGATGATCTAAGGCTTAAATGTTTACAAAGGATACATAAGGAATTTATATTAGACCTGTAAAATTTTTGTCTCCTGATCCTTCTCCAATCTCGATATATAGCGAATGCAGCAAAATGACTAGTTTTAGTCTTTTAGGGTTTTCAAATTAGGGTTTGAATTTCCCGAAGCTCTACCCAACCAAAAAATTTGATCTTCATCTCTAAATTTCTATTTTTAGGAGATCAATCCTATGCTAGTCTCACTCAAAAATTACACTTCTGTGAAATCCCCTAAGTTCCTGCAGCAGTGACAGGTCAAAGCTGAAATTTTTTTGGAATCAGATTATGGTTCCACAGAAATATGTGCCCTTCAATAAATAGTTAAACTAGCCTCCTTTTGCTGATGATCTATGGAGAGAGACCCAAAAATTAATAAGCCCTAGCTTCTATAGCTGCATAGTGTCTTCTTTCAGAGATGCTTTGATACCATGTTAGATTTTTATCTTTTAATCAATATGATCTAAGATCTTATATGAAATAATAACATGCACAACAATAATCACAAGAGACAAGAGACACAAATAATTTTCCTCAGGGAAACCATAAAGGAGAAAAACCCGCAAATTTCTCAGAGATAGAATGAGCACCAATAGCAAAAGTAAAACCCAAAAACAAAAAGATGATCTTTGACAGCTGTTCTCTCTCTCACTTGTGCATGCTCCTCCTCTCTCACTCATGGACTACTGTTGAGTGAGTGTGTGTTCCAAATAGAGAGTCTCACTCTCTATTTATACTTGTTTTCCACTTAACATTTACTCTACAGGGCCGACCTCACTAGGAGAGTCTAATAACCCTAATATGACTCAACTGTGGGGACTATTTCCCCAAATTACAATGGAGGGTTAACCTCAATGATTTTACATGACTTTATTATATTAATGACTCTCCCGATCGAAGGATCAAACATCTCCGTCAGGGTACAATGAAATAAAATATAAAATATACAAGTGAATACATTCTGAAGTTACAAATACATCAACATATTGACTAGGTATTTCAAAACAGAATGGTCTGTAAACATATTGAAATGACCACCCAGTAGGTAAAGCCTAAACTTCTGTAGCACATATACCATCACTATACCTTCTCTATCTATGGTCGTATATATCTTCTCTGTAGATGATAGCTTTCGACTAGCGACAACAATTAGGTGATCTATATCACCTTCTCCTGGTTTCGCGACCACCACTCCCAGTGCAATAGATGATGCATCCACATGAACATGGAACTACTTGTCCCAATCCGTAAAAACAACTATCGGTGCAGAAGCCATCTTGGATTTCATTGTGTTGAAACTTCCTTGACATTCTTGACTCCATGCAAATGATGCATCTTTCTTCAACAACCTTTCCATCGGTGTTGTGATCGCAACATACCCTCGTATGAACTTGTGATAATGCCCTGTGTGCCCCAACATTGCTCTAAGCATATTTAAATTTGTAGGCGGTGGCAAGCTCAAGATCAATGCAATCTTTGAAGGGTCAACCAACAGTCCTTGCTTTCAAATGATGTGACCCAACAACATCTCGAAAGGTGCACAAAATATACACTTCTTTGAATTTAAAGTGATCTGATGCTGTCGAGATCTCTCTAGCATCAGTCGCAGGTTTGATAAATGGTATCTGGTCAATCGATAAACTCTCCAGTCATCCATATAAACTCGCAAAAAATTCTTAATGAAATCTTTGAATGCAGCGACAACAACCCGGGAAAATATCGCAGGTGCATTCTTCAACCCAAAAGGCATCATAGTATACTGAAAGTAGCCCCATTCAGTAACAAATATTTTTTTGTGTCGATATTCTTTTGTGATCCTTATCTAGTGATAGCTAGAAAACCTGTCTATGAATGAATACATCTCATGACTGCCTACTTTTTCTAGAACCTCATTAGTGAATGGTGTCAGGGATGGATCATGCATGCATGCATCATTCAATTTTATCAGGTTGATGTAGATCGGAAATTCACCTATCTTTTTGTCTTGGACTACCATCAGGTCGATCCATTTTGATTCTTCAACTGGCTCAATTATTCCAACATCCAACATCCTATCAAGGTCATATTTTACCCTCTCCTTGTATCGTATATTCAGACAATATAGTCATTGCCTTACTGGTTTAACATCTGGTTTCAACGGGATCTTCATCTCTCCTAAATCTCCTAGTATCCCCTTCATCTCAAAAAACTTCATTGGAAACAAATATTGGAATTCATGCAGTAAGTCTATAATATTTGCCATCGTTTCTTCATCCCATTAGTCTCCAACAATTTCAAACTTTGTGTTATCTCCTGTCCCAATGTTGACCTTCCTCACGGGGACTTCACTTAGTGAACCTCTCACATAGCACGTGCAATCGTGGGATATTAAAGAATACCCTTAATTTCGAGAGATATTGACCCAAACTCTTTNTGAACTAACGTGATAGGATATTGTCCAACAAGTGAAGCCCCCGTGACCTTCCTTATCTTCAATGGTTGATTCATGGGATCCGTCGGCACATCCGGTGCCGCGACATCCCGACTTCCTTCTATTTCTAGAATATTAATATTCCAGAGATCATCATCATATGGATCTACTGACACATTATAACATTCCATCATCGACTGGATGTAACAATGCACATGTGGATCCACTAAATATGCGATCAGTACTACCTTTAGGACAACATCACGGATAAGCTGCAGTGCATTATGGACATCTGGATTGGCATCCACGAAAATAAAGGTGTGAGTAAAGAAAACTATGAAATCCTCCCAAGTAGTGATCTATTTGCACAACTCTGATGATACATACCAAGATCGCGGCATTTCATCCAATGTGTGGACAAAGGCATGGACCCACTCATCCTTTGGTCATGATGCCCACAAGGTCTAACACGCAATCAAATGATCACAAGGGTTGTTTTGTTCATCGTACCTCCCAACGTGGTACACTTCTGCATCAACAAAGAGAATTGTCTTCTTCGACACTGCGAGCATCCAGTGATTGAATTCTTATGGGTCAACCAATAGCGTGCTGGGGTAGCCTTCAATGCTTCCTCCAATGCCAACAACCACTGTGGTTTTGACACCTTATCTTTTAATTCAACAAGAAACTAAGATAAATCAGGTAGTCCTTCATAAATTGGAAACTCAATGGTTTCAGTCGCAACGCGACACAATGATTGCGTAATCAAGCCGCAATTTTGTAGCATCACTTCATGCAAGCGGTTCTTCTAGTTCTCTAAAGCATCATCAAATTCAGAGCTAGCACTACGCCAACTGAGTTCCCCATCAGCAGTTGGATGTACATAGTCTTTTGAGATATTATATGGATGATCCCATCCTCTGACAACTTCATCTTTCACCATTCAATATATCTTTTCCATTTGTTTGGATCCATTGTAGCAATGACTCTGATGTCTTGATTCTCAAATATCATCACGTGCTTTTTAAAATTGATTACTACCATACTATCATTGGCCCATCCAATCAGAAATAGTAAAACAAAGGAACCTCCACCATTAACAACTTCAATCACATTGAAATTAGCATTGGTATTCATTCCCTCCACTTCCACATCAAGGTGCGTAACTCTCCCAATCAGTGTTACTCTGGCCTGATTAACCCGTCGCAGCTACACAGGAGACTAGCTCAAAATTGGGATCCCTATCTTTTCCAATGTTTGTCTTGTCATAGTATTAACATATGATCCTAGCTACAGGATGACTGAATCTACCTCATAGTCTCAGATCTAAATGCTCATGCACATTTCTTTCCCTATCTTTTTCTTATGCAAATAATTTATCGCGGAATCCATTCGTCCCTTAGCTAGTCGATGCAATAGATTCTCAAACTCAACAAGCACATCGGGATCTCTCACCAGCGACAAGAAACACTCAAAAAAATATTGCAAGGTACCATTTTGTTGCGATGTTCCTGCCTCCAAAGTGGAATCAAAAGCAATAGGAATTTCATAAACAGGTAACTTACCAGAGTTTCTGTGCATCTCATCTTGTGCTTCAAAGAATGTATCTTTCTCTACATTGACGTAAAATTAGACTTTCTTCTTTCCATATAAATGTACCTACGGAATCATACTATCTTCTCCCATCGTCGTACCTCCGTGATTGAAAACAATGACATCAACATCCTGCGTTTTGTTCTCCACCGAGATAATCACAATCATCGGTCCTTGATTATGGTTTAGTGGTGGATTCACAGGTTGATTCATGTTATAATTTGCATTATGGATTAGAACTTGATTATGATTTTGCAACTGGTTCTGGTGTTGCACTTGATTCTGGTTCTGTATTTGATTCTAGTTCTGCACTTGATTCTGGTTCTGCAACTGATTCTAATTTAACTAATTCTCGCTTTGTAATTGATTTTGATTCTACAACTGCAAAACATTTCCTTCATTCCATCTCGCGATCAGTTGAGGACAGTTCTCAACTGTGTGTTCAATCGTGGTACAATACATACACAAACACTACAATTGTGTGAAATCCCTTTAGTAATGACCCAATACACCGTAATTATAACATTGGAAAGATCCACAACCTCATCCTCCTTCTTGTCCAAAGCCTCGTCCTTTTCCTTAGAATCCTCTGCGAGATCCTCCTTGTTGCTGCAACTGCGGATGATTTACTTGATTTTGTGGGGGATTCAGCTGTTCTGGAACATAATGCATAGACTAAACATATTGTGGCTGTTGCAGAGCCATTTGCATTTGGTTATACTGGGGATGTGGCAGAAACTACTGTTGCAGTTTAAACTGCATCTACAATGGGGGTACATACTTCAGTTGAGGTGTTGGTTGCACCACCTGCGGCTGTGGTTAATGTACTTCTCCCTTCACATAGTATGAGTCATATGTTCTATCCTGAAGTAGGTTATATGTGTGACAATATTTATCTTCATTCCCAACAGATAGACAAAGTGAGCGGTATAGGTTTGCTGGTTTCGCCACCATATTTTGCATCTACCCGCATTCTTCATGTCGATTCCCATATACTTGAAAAATGCGACACCATGGTACACTGCCAAAAATTAAAGGGTTTAGTGCCCCTGGAAATAGGTTGTTTTAGAAATATGAGTAAGTGTCCTTAGTATTCCCATCTGTGCGACAACGAGTGAACTAGAGATCCTCATGTTGTTCCTTCCCCTTCTTAATGTCTTGCAACTGGAGTGCCAAATTTGCCAACTGGGTCTAATTTTGGCTCATCTCGAATGCATTTTCTCCAACAGGTGAAGATTCCATCTTCATCGCGATCTCCAGAGCCTCTCTCCATGTCACAATCTTCTACCACATGTTATACTAAAATCCTATCACCATCATGTGATAAGACCTTTGAAATACCTACTTGCCCTGAATCCCAACACTTGGAGTGGAAACCCATGCTAACTGTCAATATTTCATAAAAAATGCTTAGCATTGCGCTTTCCCTGTTGTCTAGGAGTGGTACCTTGTTCGCACCGCCTATCCCTTGTTGTCCACAAGTGGTGCCACCGCTGATGGCCCTTAGTCCATAAGCGTTTCTTACCTAAACCGCTCTGTCATAGAAGGAGAAACACGGTACCCTAGGTAAAATGGGAAAAATAGAAGTTTCTCGAGGCTTCTAGATGATAAGCCTCATGTCCTCCCTTATCGCTATCATTTTGGATCAGTTGAGCTCGAGATACCCCATCCTAGGATCTTAGAGGCCACCTCATCCACTAATCTCTCAACCATCCCTATCCATTGAGCCTTATAAATACAAGCTCATGTCCATGGTTGAGGGGGATAACTCTTAAGGTATTGTTATGTTGTTGCATTGATTACTTGCCCCAAACCATTGGAGAGCATAACGAGCTAAAGTCGGAGCTTATGGGGATGAGAGTGCTTGGTTTCATGGAGATGCATGTCAACACTAAGTCTTGGTTGTAAACTTCTCCATTTTTATCTTAATGCAAGTTGATTTTCATCCCACATTCTTGTTGTTGTCTGATTTCACATGCATGTTGTTAGATTCCTTAGTCACTAACATGGATCAGTAGATTATATTTTGGCTGCTTTGATGTGTTTGCGTGTTTAAGCTGATTGCAGGTACACAGGGTTACTATCGAGGCATCACATTCTAGGTATCTATGGTGTCCAGGGAGGGTCTTCAACCTTTTTCCTTCATTTGTTCTGGATCTGAACCATTCAGACCAGTGGAACACCTTACTATCCACAGAAGGTGAAATATGCCAGCTAACACCGCATCAGTGGTAGTCTGATATGAGTTAGCAACGCTGCAATGAACCATTCCTTATGCTGAATGTCTCTCATCTCAAAACTGACTCTTGCCATTAGTGTCTTGAATATTTGATCAAAGTCCTGAATGGTCTCATTAGGATACTGGTGAATTTCCTTCAGTTCGGTGATGTACTGCGCTTCAGACTTTGGTTTTTTGAATTCTTCAATAAGTCCTTTCCTAAATTCTACTAAGGTATTCGTTGGAGTTCTTGTAGGAACTTGTACAAATTTCATGAATCAATCCAATGCGTGACCCTGAAGGGTTGTTGACAACTGGACCTTCTTTAATTCTTCATCTACAGTTTGTCTAACAGTGCATACTAGCTCACACAGGAACCAATATTATTTTGGATTCTTGGTCCCATTCCCATTAACAACAATAACTTTGCTTCGTTTCCCACCACCCTGGGCCTTCTTCTTGCAGATGTTGATCTACTACTAGAATGCTGTTGGCATGTCGGACAAGTTGACGTGGAACTTGTGTTTCTTATTGAATGCGGCATAGTGCGCAGAGGTGTGGGAATGTTGTTGTTGGCAGTTGATCTTACTGCTATCCTGGGCATAGTCTGGTCATCCTCTTCATCAATGTAGGGTCACTTCATCCCATGTAGTCTTCCTTCGCGGTCTTGCATTGCAATTGTAGCAGGACCTTCCCCTGTCCTCTACCTCTTCTCTTGTCAAAATATTTCTCCTACCCTCATAAGACCACTTTCTTCCTTGAATTCCCACACTCTCTCATTGAAACTTGCACCCATCTACCCCTTATCCTTCCATTTTTCTCCCCCCTTTCTTTGCGGTATCCATAGCCTCCACACACCAGGGTTTTACTGCTCAAGATGCATCTTCAGTATGTCTTTTTCACAGACAAGCATCTTAATTGATAATTGTAAAGATAATAAGAACATGCCTCTTGTCCCATTGAAGAATGATCTATCTACTTTGCTATAGGAATTAGTAGTATCAACCGCAATATCGGTGATATAACCTTCCAAGATACTGTCCAACCAAACTTCAACAACCTGCAATGATCTGTGGTCAATTTCTTGCAACTCTTGGATTAATTCAGGGGTATAGGATGTTGGCTCTCCTCCTTGAAAATTTGTCTTGTGGTAGGTAAATTGCACCAACCACTCGTACAAGATGATCAGAAATTCAGAGTAAAAATACTCATGTGGACCTTCGTGTATGTATCTTTCCAACCACTTATCCATCATCAGCGCATGGTTTTGATTTTCTGTCTCAACAAATTCTTGCAGCTATTGGTTGAACCAATCTTGAATTTTTGGTCTCTTTGGATGCCACATTTCCTTCTCTTAGTTGCAACAAGGTCCTGACAACGGAACCATTTGTTGGCACAAACCCAGCCAACAAAACCAGTCGATAGGGGTTTCCACTTTGTGCCAAACCACCATGATATCCCTGAGCACCGACCCAGATAGGTTTCATCCTGTCCAGCAACACCCGCAGAGCGAATGAGGTCTCACCCAAGATGTTCGAGGGAGAGATGATGGAACCGAGTTTTCATAGAATAGGAGAGGACAATGTGACATGAACTTAACAAATTAGCAGATCATTCAACATATTCATTCACATAACCATTCATTCTCATTCTTCAATAGATAACATCATTCAATCATAACTGCAATAAACATACTAATGTGTAAACAGATCCAACCAGATAATGTCATTTAACACAAGAAAACATCGCATCATAGATCCATGTCATAGATTCACATAACATTCATCATTGAGTCACAAGAAATAGTAAAACAGTAAAATAGGAAAGAACAAAGCAATTCTGATCAACCTTTGTCTTATCATATTGCTTCCGCATAAAATCACATATTCAAAACAATTCACAGTTCCACAAGTGCTCTCAAAAGTACTAAAAAAGACACTAAGGTCGCTTATGCCTCGATTCATAAGATTTTCAATTCAACATCTACTTATAGACCTTCTCCTTTACATTCAAGGTCCACTTAAACAACTCCTAACTAATTCTTAACCGATTCTACAAAATAATGACCAATATCCACAAAATATGGTCCAAAACTACCAAATGTGACATAAATATATAAAATATTCTAATTTTTGCCTTGCGTGCCATCTTTCACTTGCATGGTGTATTTAAAATTGTGCATCGTTCGTAATGCTGCACAAATAATGTATCCAAACTCCTTTCCAACAATATCGCAACCAATGGAATGGCCATGGACCATTGATAACACGTTGGCATATTGAAGCAGAGGTCATGGGATTTCCAACGGCTCTGCATTATGGGCGTACATTTTGGTTTGGCTTCCACATGAGATTTTTGGTGGCACTATACTTTGGTGAAAGTTATATTATATAGTGGTGGACTATAGTGTTGGAAGACTCCCACTGAGAAGATTTTGGACCACCAAAATTATATTTTCATCTATATTTCAAGTGAGAACATGTTTGTCTCACTTGTTATGTATCACATGTCCATGCTTCCTAAAACCTGTATATATGACTAGGTATAACAAAAAGAAACACTGCACTGACATTGTTAAGTACATTAATCCCCTTTTCCACAAAATCTTGATTCAATATTGTAGGAACTAACCATATACTGTGGATCAGTAATAAGTTGAATATCAACATTGAACATATGAAAGAGATTGTACCCATATCATCCTGATTTTTTTACCATAGAAACACTATCATCCATGATTCTTTTTCTCCTTACATTGCATAGCCATAAGTGCCAAATTTCAACTTGCATTAACAACTCTTTTTAATTGTTGTGTAGTTCCCAATGATTTGTCATTTTTAAATCTATGCGAATGCACTATATACTCAGTTTCTTCTTTGAACAAGTGCCATTGATTATGTTCTCGATAGAATATTGCTTTTTGGTCATATAAGTACGGATTGCCAAACACAATTCCACATATATCTAGTGGGACCACATTAAATTCAACCTCATCTACAAACATATATGTTATTGCAAACTTTAGATCACACTATTTTGTTACGTGTAATCTTTTAGCTTTTCACACCCAGCCTTATGGATAAAGTCTCCTGTGTGGTTTTATTGTCAATCCCAACTGCTTAACTACTTCTTTTGAAATGAGATTAGCTTGGGATCTGTTGTAATCTCACAGATCACAGAGGGTTACCAATAATACAAATGGAATCATATAGACATAATAGACACAAGAGATAAGAACATAGATAAGGGAATAACAGATTATATTATAACATGAGGGTCCATACATACACATAACTGAACCAAGTTCTCATCTGGCTCAATAGACTAATATATATGATTTACAAACAGTTACATATAACTACCTATCGGTTCGGTCAATCGACATGAACTTGTGCGGCCGACCTAATCTCCAGTTAGTCGGCTATTCAACTAGTTAGCTCACCAACTAGCTCCTCCAACATCTCCCCCAGTAACAAAATATTTCTTCGTCCCAAAGAAACATGGGAGGTAATTCAACAATGTACTGTCTGAGGTAGTTGCTTATGGTATTGTTTGTCTTCATGGACTGTGTAGTCGGATGGTTGGTCGTTTCTACACACATATTTCCACAATTTCTTATGCTGTAATAGCCAGTTGATGTTTAAATTCTATCCAACTCTATAGTACTTTGTGATGCTTGACAGAGTCGAAATCTTTTCTTGGATGGAAAGGTCTACAATGCTTTCCATGTCGGGTCCCATGAACTGAGCCTTTTCCTCTGTTGCATCTAGTAGTCTTTTCATCTGTGGGAAAATTGTATCCAGTTTGTTGAGGCTTGGTAGTGCTTGCTGTACCCACTGGTGTGCTTGTCTCTCGAGTTTCTATAGTTTAGCTATTTCCAATACAATTTGTTGTTGTATTTTATTTCTCATTGTTTCTTCCATTCCTCGTCTCTTTTCTAACACTTGAATCTGTTCGCAAGTCTTATGGGTCTGCTAAAATACTTGTCCATAATAGGTAGGCCAATCATGAAGCACTTCATCTGTGATGATAGATTCCTCTAAATGGTCTTGTAAACACTTTGTGAGCCTCTACGAAAGCTGTATACTACTGCCTGAGTAGTCCAGATGTTTCCTCTATTTGATCTTCCTTTGTATTTTGTAGATGTGATTGTAGAGTTGACACCATGCTTTCAAATAGCTGGTATGCCTTTTCAAGCGACTGTTGGTGTTGGCCTCTAGAGGTCCCAGTATGACTGTTTGGATCAAATTCTTGCATTTTGTCAGAAACTCAATTTCCTATTTCTTAGTGTTTTTGATCTCCTCTCATTTAGTCTGGTTTCTTATTGCTGCTTCCGTGGTGATATTTTCTAGGAGTTGACCGAACTGTCCATCTCTGAGTTTCTTTGTGTCGACTGCACTAGTCGATCCGAGCTAGCTGATGTGGATCACTGTCGGCTTTGATTCTTTGTGGTGTTCTTTCTTCTTTTTGTCTTTTCTTTTTCTTTTGTGTCTATGCTGGGTTGTCTATTGTTGTGCCTATGATTATGCAAGTGGTAGATTTCCCTATGGTTAGTTTTCTAGCTGTTGATCTTTATTGGTCGGTGGAATTTTTGGTCGAGTTTCTTTGGTGGAACTTGTAGCTTGGTGTGTATCTAGGGGATTTGAAATAGATGGTCCAAGTTTTGGTAAAGGTTCTGGATTGGGAAGTGGTGGTGGAGATGGTGAATGGTCTAGTGTAATTGGTGTAGTAGGGATATTGTCAGTCAATGGTGGGTATTCGACTTCTGGTGGTGAATTGTCTGCATCATCAAAGAATAGGTTGCCGATCACCTAGTTGATATATTCCTGGTTATATTCTTCTAAATCTCTTGCTAGTTCATTGGCTAGTGGAGGGTGTGAGATGTCAAAAGGAATAATAGATGAGGTGCGGCTTGCGGAAATTTGGGAAGTCTTGTCGGGGTTCCTCACAAATGTGGATTTGATAATTTCGACAGATCTTGGTTTCTAAGGTATCTGGCCAATTTGATGAGAGACAATCTGGTGTGATGCACTAGCTTCAATTAGTGGGCATTTGGTGGTAATTCTCTGAACAGAGGTGAGTAGTTTGGGTAATTTTTCAATGTATTCCTGGAAATCACCATCCTGGTCGAACCGTTCTTTCAGTGTCTTTAGCATAGCATTTTTACAAATGTCGACTGGGATTATGGTGGGTATCTATGGGGTGTATTCTTGTGTAATCTATGTTGGAGATGGGGGTGGAGGTGTAGAAACTAAATAAACAATGTTTTCATAAAATGAAGTGGTTGCATTTTTTACCTTTTTCGGTCACCCTTGCTTTGCTCCTACGTTTATGAAACTGTTTGAATGGGGGTGGACGAACTGTTTGAATTGTGTTTCGACCAAAAATTTGTTTGCTGTTGTGTCTTCTATGATGTCGATAGCAGTAGCCAACTGTTCTTCTTCATCTTCTGACTCAGATAGGAGAATCCTATGTGTTAGCACCAGAAATGAGCCCAAGGTTGCGGAAGGCTCGCTCCCAGGTAACAACAAAACCGCTTTCGAAGAACACCTGGCCTTCTGCTCTTCCGAGAGGGATCTCTCACCAAATGTTAACAGTGCGAGATATATATATACAAATGAAACTATAAATTGCTCATAATATTGGTTGGAACAGAACACAGAACCATTGGGCAATGGAGTCAAGATATATATAACATGAATAATCAGAACTTAATTCAAATGATTCCAACACAGGGGAAAGGTAGCCACTTGATCATAGTCGATTTATAATTGTATGGTGGAAAGGAGGAACATGAATAGACCATCAACACAGAGCATTGTAAGAAATGAATTCTGTGTTAACTTTAGAAGAAAGATTGGTGAATACCTGAAACAATAGACGGAGCATAGCAAGTATGAATTCCGAGCTATTATACGCTAAGTCTCAGATATGAAAGAAAACACAATGGAAAGGAAAACTGGAATAACATTCACATAAGAAAGGAAATAATAGACTATAAGTGTGAAGGACACATGAATCCCTGTATGAAAAATGCCGATCTCGGCTCTGCAATTATATTAAACTTCTCTTGAAAAACACATACAACAAAATTACAACGGTTTCAACCCATTCTCCTTCTTTGGGAGGTATATTTATAGCATTTTGGACTTCCTAAAATGATATTCAGGAATCAAAATTTGTTACAAACTGGAGAATATCTTCTAACAAACTCTGGACGTGTCCTGCACACCATGATTCACATAAGACAAAAATAAAATGCAGACTACTAGAAAAATAGGCTTAAATCCCCTTCTGCATATCAAAAATGGTGATAGATTTGCAAAAATAAAAGCGGTTTTTGTAACTGAACATTTTCCCAACAAAACCCATGTCTTAGTTTCCTCTGATTCAGCTCCAACTCCTCAAGATCTGATTTTGAAACTGATGACTCAAACAATAAACCTGTTAATTTCTGGAAAAATACCCTGTGAAGATATTTTAAATTCTCCCAACCTGTAATACCTATTTAAAATATGAATGAGTTTTTTGTATATAGGCATGCTATGAATACAAACATCTCTCAGTTTCCTGACATTCAGCTCCATTTGGTGGAAATAATTCATTGAATGTGATGTATGAAACAGTCCTTTGGAAACCCTAAAACATAACATGTAAAAAGCACTTTGTTTCTCCTAACTCATAAGACCTGGGTAAAAACTGAGAGATTTTATTGAACATGATCCTTTTATTAAGAGAAACCTCATTCAATTTTGGAAAATTCTTTCTGGTTTTCCGGAAACAATTGATTGAAATAACTGACTAAAACAGTCCTTTAGAAATCTGGAAATTTGCTCTCTGAAGATAACTTTGGTTCTCTCAATTCATAGAACCAGGGTAAAAAATGAGATAGGTTATTGGAGAAGATTATGTCATAAAGAAAAACCTCTCTCAGTTTCTCAAAATACGTCTTGGTTTGGCAGAAACAATTGATTTAAAGAAATGACCAAAAAACCATTTTCATAAAAAACACAACCATGCTCTACTGCTTTAATTCAGATACTATGTTTGTGTGGATTATATTAATGTTGAATCCTTCATTTGTAGATTTAACTTCCTGTAATTTCTGCACCATTCTAGACTATAGTGTAAGCTTCATTGGCTCAACCACTTATAGTATAAAATTCCTTTCCTAGCTATATCATGACCATTGAAATATGCGAGCTTTTAAATGATTTCACAAATTGAAAAATTTCATTATATCGTGCAAGTTCACAGTGCGAAATGATCGTACACCATGGATTTTCCTCACCTTCCAATCTGACCGTAAAAAATTATCTACCATTTAACATCATTTCGCAAATTGAAAAATTTAATTGCTCCGTGCAACTTCACAATGCGAAATTTATTTGAGCCGTCAGATGAAATGTGCTTTAATCTGGATCGCTGATCAATGTTTATTTTTGCTGCAAAAGTGACGGGTTGGTGTGCGGGCCCAATTTGACTTTATGCGAGATGGGCTTTTAGGCCAACACTTTTTGTTTTATAAAGAATTTCGTTTAATATTCTTATAAAAACAAATTTTGTTTTTATAAAAATAGAAAATATTTCTTTTATAACCTAAAGTTGTAAGCCACCTTTATAAAACTTTGAATTATATATAATTCTCTTCCTTTTACCCAAAACTCTTAACCTCTTTCCTCTGGCTTCCTTCATTTGTAGATTTAACTTCCTGTAATTTCTGCACCATTCTAGACTATAGTGTAAGCTTCATTGGCTCAACCACTTACAGTATAAAATTCCTTTCCTAGCTATATCATGACCATTGAAATATGCGAGCTTTTAAATGATTTCGCAAATTGAAAAATTTCATTATATCGTGCAAGTTCACAGTGCGAAATGATCGTACACCATGGATTTTCCTCACCTTCCAATCTGACCGTAAAAAATTATCTACCATTTAACATCATTTCGCAAATTGAAAAATTTAATTGCTCCGTGCAACTTCACAATGCGAAATTTATTTGAGCCGTCAGATGAAATGTGCTTTAATCTGGATCGCTGATCAATGTTTATTTTTGCTGCAAAAGTGACGGGTTGGTGTGCGGGCCCAATTTGACTTTATGCGAGATGGGCTTTTAGGCCAACACTTTTTGTTTTATAAAGAATTTCGTTTAATATTCTTATAAAAACAATTTTTTTTTTTATAAAAATAGAAAATATTTCTTTTATAACCTAAAGTTGTAAGCCACCTTTATAAAACTTTGAATTATATATAATTCTCTTCCTTTTACCCAAAACTCTTAACCTCTTTCCTCTGGCCACCTTGGAATTTTTATAAATCGCTTTAATGAAGAAAGTTTGAAAACCATTTGATCCTCAAGAGAAACTTAGAATTTTTAGGCAATGAGGCTCACTACGGCAAAACTAAAATGGTGCTAACAACCGGCTCCACAAGGGATGCTATCCTCCCAACGAGGTAGCAAAGAACCCCCATAGACCAAGTGCCAAATCTATTGGGCGGCTCCCAATTTTTTGAAATCCTCTACCTGTTCTGAACTGAACCATAAATTGAAACCATTCTGCAAACAAATCCCACTCTTTCAACCTGTCACCTGTCACCTATCCACATTCTGAAAACTGAAGACAACTATAACTGCACGTCTGAACTTTAAAACTGAAACTGAAATCAAAACTGAAACTGAAAATGAACTAAAAGCTACTGAATGGAATGCTACCCATGTCAAGCTTATTCATCTTTACTTACCTACCCTACTTACTAAGCATCAATGCTCAATCAAGTAACTTCTGACTTCTAATGAAGCCACTCAAGCAAATGATCCCATAAACCAACTTTTTCTTTATGCTTGACAAAAAATAGGACTGAAAGACCTAATGGCAGAAAGTTATAATAAACAAATTGGTCTTTACAGTAGAGATATAACCAGCCATTACCACTGCCAAGATTCTCCATGTACTCTACCACTGGATCATAAAAAACATGACAGCCTTCAAAAAATTATGTCATTTGTTTACTATGAGAAGGCTGCCCCAACTGTAAATTCCCTTGCACACTGTCAAACTGATATTCAAAAGAACCATGCAAGGAAAACACATGACAATTTCCAGGCGAGACATCCACAACTTCATCTAAAATTTTTGATTTTAAAACTTCATATTCTTTATATGCTTCAGCAGAAACATCATTCATTTCTTCAATAGGATCAAGCAAATAGATTTCTTATTGACAAAAAATTTCTTAATTTGAGAAACAAAAAGAAACATCCATTTGAGAACCCCCATCTTCTTCTTCGTTATTCAATTCTTCATTACATACTGCTATTTTTTCTAAAGGCCGGGATTGATTGAATAATTGTCCTCCTTGCTCACCATCCATTCCAAGGAAATTTATATAGTCATCTACAATATCAAATTTATGTTTGTGATCTTCAACATGTCTAGTTTCCACTATGTTTTCATACTTTTGATCTTGGATTGCAATGATATTTTCTTCACTAACAGAAATTGTGACAGGCTGATTGCATTCTTCAGAAAACAAATCGGTATACCCATCTCCTTTCAAATAACTAGGCTAATCATCTTCTTCAAGCAAAGAGACCTTTATACATTCATGTAAATCTTTAGGTGAAATTTAAATTTGATCAACATGAAGAGATCTTTCTTCGACCACCATTCCAAAATCTGATTTCTATTCACTTGCATTTTCATAAAATGAACATGTGGAAGGACTATCTAGAATTTTCTAGAATTATCATATTCTGTGCAATCAATCACACAAGCATTGTAACCTTCAAGAGATTGCTATTTTGAAAAGGAAATTTCTGATTGGGAAGGGGAGGTATCTTCTTGTAACAAATTTTAGAAGTTGAATAATATGAGGAAGGATTTGATTGACAATCCCAACCTCTCTCTTGGTCACACAAAGAATGACAAGAATGTTGCAAATCATCATCAATTTCAGGAAGAGAGATATAACTGGTTGAAATAGAGCTTTGGTCTATGCCAACTTCGCTTAAGGAAGACAATATTGACTGTTGAGAGTTTTCTTGAATATCATGGCCATTCATTTGTCTTTATTTTTGAGCTGAATATTCATGTAAGATCTCTAAAACCTCTTCATCCAAACATTGATCATCACCACACTCAACTTTCACATTTTCAATGAACTCTTTATCATGTGTGCAACAATCTTGAAGTAACAACACATAAGGATAACGCCTTTCGAAATGTTCATGAAACATGGTGTGAAAATATTTAAGGGAGGATAAACTCCCTGCTGGAAATACCTCATACCAAGACCTTCCATATCCTTCTAAACTAAACATGAGCAGTTTCATTAAAGAATCTTCATGCCATCCCACTCCCAGCTTATAAATATGCTTATGAATCTAAATAAATGAATGGCAGCATCATCACTCTTTTCATCATTGAATCTTGGAAGATATGTTTGCTAATATACCAGAGGTATTTTATTGGGATAACCAGGAATGGCAGCAAGATTCATAGGAGCATACCTTGCGGCTCGAGAAGTCATCTTGATGGTGGAGAAACTGAATCATCTCCTCAAACTTTGCAACCCCGTTTGATAGTGGAGCTGCCAGAGAACATTATGAAGAATGGATCCTTCGCAGATGGAGTCGCCAGGTGAAAAGAGACATGACCTTCTTAATGTCTGACCATTGTTCATCATCAACAATCAGATCTAAACCTTTCATTCAAATCCAAGGAATATTTGAGACCTCCCCCCATCTCTTTCTTTCTGACCACTGGTCTCCTCAGTGGAGTCACCTTCCAGAATCTTTCAGTGGAGTCACCAGGGAAAATGATACAACCTTTTTCACATGTAAGAATATCTTTTTGCCCACATAAAATATTTATCATTTGAATCTTTGTCATTATTCCAAGGGATGATATTCAATCTCTTCCTTGGTAATGGTGCCAGTTTGTTAGCACCGAAAATGAGCCCAAGGTTGCGGAAGGCTCGCTCCTAGGTAACAGCAAAACCGCTTTCAAAGAGGGAACTGGCCTTCTGCTCTTCCGAGAGGGATCTCTCACCAAATTTTAATAGTGCCAGATATATATATACAAATGAAACTATAAATTGCTCATAAGATTGGTTGGAACAAAACACATAACCATTGGGCAATGGAGTCAAGATATATATAAATGAATAATCAGAACTTAATTCAAACGATTTCAACATAAGGGCAAGGTAGCCACTTGATCACAGTCAATTCATAATTGTCTAGTGGAAAGGAGGAACATGAACAGACCATCAACACAGAGCATTGTAAGAAATGAATTTCGTGTTAACTTTAGAAGAAAGTTTGGTGAATACCTGAAACAACAGACATAGCATAGTAAGTATGAATTCTGAGTTATTATACCCTAAGTATCAGATATCAAAGAAAACACAATGGAAAGGAAAACTGGAATAACATTCACATAAGAAAGGAAACAACATACTGTAAGTGTGAACGACACATGAATCCTTGTATGAAAAACACTGATCTCGGCTCTGTAATTATATTAAACTTCTCTTGAAAAACACATACAACAAAATTACAATGGTTTCAACCCATTTTCCTTCTTCGGGAGGTATATTTATAGCATTTTGGAATTTCTAAACTGAAATTCAGGAATCAAAATTTGTTACAAACTAGAGAATATATTCTAACAAACTCCGGACATGGCCTGCACACCATGATTCACATAAGACAAAAATAAAATGCAAACTACTAGAAAAATAGGCTTAAATCCCCTTCTACATATCCCAGATGGTGACATATATGCAAAAAATGAAAGAGGTTTTTGTAACTGGCCATTTTCCCAACAAAACCCATTTCTTAATTTCCTCTGATTTAGCTCCAGCTCCTCAGGATCTGATTTTGAAACTGATGACTCAGACAATAAACCTGTTAATTTCTGGAAAAATACCCTGTGAAGATATTTTAAATTATCCTAACCTGTGATACCTGTTTAAAATATGAAGGAGGTTTTTATATATAGGCATGTTATGAAGACAAAATCTCTTTGTTTCCTGAAATTCAACTCCATTTGGCAGAAAAAATTCTTTGAATGTGATGTCTGAAACAGTCCTTTGGAAACCCTAAAAGATAGCCTATAAAAAGCACTTTGTTTATCCTAACCCATAAGACTTGGGTAAACAATGAGATAGGTTATTGAACATGATCCTGTTCTTAAGAGAAACCTCATTCAATTTTGGAAAATTCTTTCTGGTTTGCCAAAAACAATTGATTGAAATAACTGACTAAAATAGTCCTTTAAAAATATGGAAATTTTCTTTCTAAAGATGACTTCGGTTCTCTCAATCCATAGCACCTGGGTAAAAAATGAGATAGATTATTGGATATTATTATGTCATAAAGAAAAACCTCTCTCAGTTTCTCAAAATACATCTCGTTTTGGTAGAAACAATTGATTTAAACTAATGACCAAAACAACCATTTTCGTAAAAAACACAACCATGCTCTACTGCTTTAATTCAGATACTATGTTTGTGTGGATGATATTAATGTTGAATCCTTCATTTGTAGATTTAACTTCATGGAATTTCTGCACCATTCTAAACTGTAGTGTAAGCTTCATTAGCTCAACCACTTACAGTATAAAATTCCTTTCCCAGCTATATCGTGACCATTGAAATATGCGGGCTTTTAAATGATTTCGCAAATTGAAAAAGTTCATTATCTCGTGCAAGTTCACTGTGCGAAATGATCGTACACCGTGGATTTTCCTCACCTTCCAATTTGACCGTCAAAACTTATCTACCATTTAACATCATTTCGCAAATTGAAAAATTTAATTTCTCTGTGCAACTTCACAATGCGAAATTTATTTGAGCCGTTGGATGAAATGTGCTTTAATTTGCATCGTTGATCAATGTTTAGTTTTGCTGCAAAAGTGACATGTTGGTGTGTGGGCCCAATTTAACTTTATGCAAGATGGGATTTTAGGCCAACACTTTTTGTTTTATAAAGAATTTTGTTTAATATTCTTATAAAAACAAATTTTGTTTTTATAAAAATATAAAATATTTCTTTTATAACTTAAACTTGTAAGCCACCTTTATAAAATTTTGATTTATATATAATTCTCTTCGTTTTACCCAAAAATCTTCAACCTCTTTCCTCTTGCCACCTTGGAATTTTTATAAATCGCTTTAATGAAGAAAGTTTGAAAACCATTTGATCCTCAAGAGAAACTCAGAATTTTCAGGCAATGAGGCTCACTACGACAAAACTAAAATGGTGCTAACACTACGTTTCCCCTTCCATTTTTCTTGACTTGCCTTCTTTTTCCTTGAGGATGCTATTTCCTTTGCTATTTTCCTTAAGTTTTCTTTTGTCATAGCATATTCTGGATTATCTGATTCGATGTCTTCTTCTATCTTCTCTTCTCCTTCTTCCTGTTGGTGAGCCGAAATGATACTTTTTTTTTCTTCTATCGGTTTGGCTACCTGATGTTCAGTCGGTGTGCTTCCCATTTGGATAGGTTGTGGGACAATTGTCAGTTGAAGTCTGTTGGTTTCCTCTACTAGTATATCATCCGAGATGAAGGTACTGATATGCAAGCATAGTTCATAGTCCTCCTCTTTTTCTTGGTCGGTCAATGGTTCTTCGATTGGTTGATTTATTTCTTTGGGTTTTGTTGGTATCAATATCTTTGTATTGGATTGTCGAGCTAGTTCTCAGAAAATCTCTTCGACTATTGGGTAATAGTCAAGAGGTTTCGATGTTGCTTTTGCCCCCTGCATTTACCAGATTACCATGTGGTCGAGCTCAAGTTGAATATGTGCTATTTTCAGTAGACTTCTTCGGATGTTTTGAGGCACCCTCCATCTAGTTGTCTGGAGTTTTAGGTTTTGGAACCAGTTCTCCAGCATTACTTTACCATTTTCCAATTCTTTTAATGTTCCATTCCATTAAAATGGCTTGAATCTAAACATGTGGTTCTTGTGTGGTTCTTGGAACTTCTTGTCCCCAATTGGAAACAAGTGGTACATTGTTATCCAGAGTATCAGGGATGGAAACCTTATAATCCTGGCCGACTCCCGACATTTCTCACATAGTCTTGAGCATGTCGAAAACATGATGAGCCCAATGATAAATTTTTCCTGTGCATGCTATTGTGTCGACTGCTTCCAGCATGTCTAGATTCAAATCACTCACTTGACCTGTAGGAGTGATTCCTGTTGATATGATTTTGGCCACGATTTACGACGTCCAGGCTTGTATTTGACTGATAATTATCCCTTTCAAGTTCTTCCCTATTGGTGTTCCATTCAGTTGTTCTACCAGTCCTTCTTTTATACCAATAGGGATAGGGTCACTCTGATTTGAGAGTCCAGTAAGTTTGTACATAACTTCACTAGAAATTTTTACTGGTCTGTCGAAGTAAAGTTTTCCATTGTGATACCGACTAATAATAAATTTCACTACTATTTCTTTCATTCCTCCAAAGCTTTCCATGAACGGTGTGTTCATGTAACTCATGATGGTGTTGTGGCTTATCTTCTTCGCTTTTGGTGTCATTTTCTTGTCCATATAAACCCATTCTTTGATTTTTGCACAGGTTTTTTCCCACGAGGTTTCCTGTACCTTGACATTTTTTATATTTCTTAATCTTCTCATAAGTGGAGTTTTGGTGGATTGTAGTTCTTTTGTTTTTACAGCTACAACTCTGGTATGATTTGGGGCCATCTTGTCGGCCTCTTGGTCGACTTTTCTTACAGGGTTTCGGCTCTCAGATTTCTGGATACTTGGTTTCTCTATCTCTTCAAAATACGGTAATTGATCTATTCCTAGCGTGGTATTTATAGGTGGAGCAGGTGATACTTTTGTTGATGGATGTATTAATGGCGGAAGTGATGGTCCAGCGTCGTCTATCGAGATTGAGTTAAATGCGATTTGATTTTGGCACTCCTTCTGTCCATAGTCATGAAGGTGTGATTTGACCTTCGGGGTTGTCGGTCGATGCCGATCATGTGAGTGGTCGATGGCGATGTGTCAATGGGGTTGGTGTCAGTTGTCGAAGTGCAGTTTGGTAAATATTTCAAAGTTTCCTGTCATTTTTATGGTTGATTGGTATGTTTGTTGTTTTTGGGATTTTATACTTTTATAGTTTTTTTTTAGAACTTGCTTACTTTCTATACCGTTTTAGTCAGGCACCATTAACAAGTTTTTGAAATATTATTCCTTGTACTTTCCTTAGTCGGACTGATCCGTTGGCATGAATTTCTTTGACAACGTAAGGTCCCATCCATTATGTGTGTAACTTTTTGGGTTTTCATTTTACTCAATTGTTGTATAGTAAGGCGAGGTCCCCTACCGACAGATTTTTGTTTTTGATATTGCGATCATGCCAAGCCTTCTGCTGTTGTTTATGAATTTCTTTATGGTGTAAAGCAAGTAGCCGGTGTTCTTCTAGCTTGCTTAGTTGCATCAGTCGATCCTTTGTTCCTTCTTCGACATCGACATGTAAAATATCTGCTATGATAGGTGTTTGCTGTCGGAAGTGTAGTGGAATGACTGCTTCTTGGCCATAGACTAGTCGGAATAATGTTTGGTCGGTAAAACATTTGTATGCTATTGTGTAAGCCCATAATACTACAGGGATTTTTCATCCCAATCATCCTTGTTGGTGTTGCATATTTTTGTTAAAACCCTTGTTAATGTTTTGTTGAATGCCTCTATTGCTCCATTCGATTGAGGGTGATAAGCTGTACTATGTCAATGGTCAATTTTGAACTGGTATGTCGGTGCTTTGATAGTTTTGTTAATAAAGTGTGATCCTTGGTCACTAATTAAGGTTAGTGGGCATCCAAATCTGGTAATTATGTTTTCATAGATAAATTTAGCAGATATCTCACTGGAAAATGTGTTGATAGGTTCTGCTTCTACCCACTTGGTTACATATTCTACTGTGGTTATTATGTATCTTGCACCTATTCTTTTTGCTGGTATTGGGAATGGTCCTATGAAGTTGATGGCCCAAATTTTGAATGTCAAACTTAGGTTTATTGATATCAAGGGAATTTCTGTACTAGGCAGAGTTTGACCCAGTCATTGACATCTGTCACACTGGCTAACAAACTTTTTGCAATCCTTGTATAGTGTCTGCCACCATAGACCTAACTGTTGGATTTTGTTGGTAGTTGTATCTTCTTGAAAATGTCCTCCCACTGGTCTGTAGTGTGTTTCGTACATGATATTATCTCTGCCATGTTCTAATATGCATCGTCTGAGGATGTCGTCCAAGCCATTTTTATATAAAAATTCGTTTTATGAGGTTGTATGGTACAACATTCATAGCTAATATTTGTTTTTCGTGTTCATGCCCTCTGGTGCTTGACCATTTTCTAGGAATTGAGCTTTTTCCTCCAATTCTGCCAGGACAGCTTCTATTCGAAATAAGTGTGCGTCCAGTAGGTCATATTTGACTCCTATTGGCTCCTCTCCCATGTCGATTCTCGATAAGTTGTCAGGTCCGACATTTAATTTTCTTGGTCTAACAACAACTTTGAATTCAAATTCTTGGAATAGTAGTAGCCATCAACAAATCCTTCCATGGTGTAAAGGTTTGTTTCCAAGGTATTTCAATGATTGGTGGTCAGTATAGAAGATGAAAGGGTTGGCTAGTAGGTAATGTCGGTACTTCTATAGTGCAAAGACCATTCCTAATGCTTCTCTCTCTGTTGCCGAATAGTTTTTTTCTGCCTTGTTTAGTTTTTTGTTGCTATAAACTATAGGGTAATCCATTCCATCATCCCCTGGTTGTGTTAAGATTGTGCCTATTGCTAGGCCTAATGTGTTGATATGTACATGAAATTTGATCGACCAATTTGGGAACCTGAGGATAGGTGCCTCTACTAGTTTCCTTTTTAGTGTTTCAAATGATATGTTACATTCATCTGTCCAGTTGAACTCCTGATCTTCTCTTAATAGTTCTTCTAGTGGACAGGTCATATTTGAGAAGTATCTCATAAATTTCCTGTAATATCCTGTGTGTCCAAGTAGTACCTTGACTTGTTTTGGGTTCATTGGTGATTTCAAGTCGAGGATAATTTTTATCTTTGCAAAGTCGACCTTGATGCCTTCTTTGCATACAATGTGCCCTAATAGTATCCCTCTAGGAGTTAGGAATATGCATTTCCTTATGTTCAGAGATAGCTGGATTTGTCGGCATCGTTCCAACATGAGCCTTAGCCATTTGCAATGAAATTTCATCATAGAGTATATCATCCAATCATTGAAATATACTTCCATTGTTTTGTAGATATATTATTGAAATGTTTTGACAACAATTCTCGAAAATACTGCAGGTGCATTTTTGAGACCAAAAGGCAAAGCTCTGTAGGCAAATGAGCCGAATTCACATATGAATGTCATCTTTTTCTGGTCTTCTTTAGCTATTGGTACTTAGTTGTACCCTGAGAATCTGTTTGTAAATGAGTAACATTCATGTCCTGCAACTTCATTTAAGATTTCATCTACATACGGTGTTGGAGATGGGTCTCTTAGGGTGACTTTGTTTAGTTCTCTGAAGTTGACACAGATCCTTAGTTTCATCAGGTTTTGTTTCTTTGGTTACATGACCATTGGGATTTACCATTCTGATTGGTCAATAGGGTAGATGATTCTTGCTGCAAGCATATTGTCAATCTCTTTCTTGACTATCTCTTTGTATTTATGTGCTAATTTGTATGGCCTCTTCTTTACAGGTCGGGCATCAATTTTGATTTATATCTTCATCTCACCCATTTCATGGACTAGTCCTTTGAGATCTTTGTAGTCTCTAGCAAATACATCCTGGAATTCTTTCAGTAGGTTTACTATTCGGTCGTTTGTTCTTTGCTCCAGTAATCGCTGATTTTTTCCATTTTTGGTCGATTATCATTTGATATGTCAAACTCTTTAGTTTTAACTTTGGCATCCAACCATTCTGGTGCTTTAGATTCATTGATCAGTTGATAATCGACATCATCATCACGTTTTTCAGGTTTTTCTTGGTTTTGGGGTAGAGGGTCTGTCAAAAGTATGTAGTGTGGGTACTCATTGGATGCAGAATTAAATTCCAGATCCAACGAGTTCTCTTGCTTGAAATTTGAGTAAAAACACAAGGAGATATGTCAAAAATACAAACAAAAAAATAGTTTTCTTTTGTGACAAATATGTCAATTCAATCATTATGGTTGACTCATTTTATTGAAATTCTATTGGTTCTTGAATTCCAACTCACAAAATTTATTGTTGGCATGTTTTCTTATAAGGACCATTTTAGACCCCAAATTTCCTCTAATTCCTGGGGAATTTCTATTTGGAGAGCTTCACGTTGGTCTATCCACAAGTATTCTTCCATGGGTGATGCTTCTTCATCCATGCCTTCATCCTATCGGTCATGACCCGACTCTGGCATATTTCTTTCCTGGTATGTCACCCTACTAGTCATCCCTCTTTACAGTTCTATAGCCGTTCTCTTCTTTCTTCCCTTCTTTTCAGCCTCTTCTCTCTTTCTACTTTCTGTAAATTTGGCATACCTTTGTGTGTCACTGTTTGTTCAATTTTCTTTTTAGGTTGACTTTTCATTGCTGGTGATGGTATCTTCTTCAGTCAACTAGAATCCTCTTCACTTTACCCCGACATATGCCCAGCTACCCCCCCATAGCCTACCCGACGCTTTAGAATGATCGAATAGTTCTGTTTATTTGCTTAGGAAGTACTCCCACTCCCTTTTGACAATGAATTTTTCCCACCTTTTCTATTTCTCTGCCCAGTTAGAATTTGGTGGCAGTTCATGTAGTGACAAATGAGGTTTTACGATATGACCCACTACCTTTTCTATCAGGAATTTGAACAACATGGTCGGTAAGGAGGAAAGGAACTACTTGGTAAGGTCTGTATAAAATATTTTCTGAACACTTTCGATCGAAGTTCTTTTTTCTATGGATTGTTCCTCGCAGAATTTGTCTGTGATCTTTTCAAACCACTCCAACAATTTTGTTCATCCCCCTTGAATCAGTTTCTCCAGCAGCTCTTGGTCCTTAGTTGCTTCCGGCTTTTTCATCTAGAAGTTTTTTCAAAATCTAGGGTATCGATTCTACAAACTTCTCATGTGTTTCAGTGAAGAATTTCTCCTTCGCCTGAGCAATGGTTAATCTGTTTCTCCATGCGTAGTTATACAAATAATTTACTATCTTACGCTCCCACCAGTTCTTAATCTCCTGTTTTGATATCATCTGCTTATAGTCATTATGTTCCTATATGTACTACCGGTAACGGAACCAATGTTGTAATCTCACAGATCACAGAGGGTTAGCAATAATACACATGGAATCATATAGACATAACAGATACAAGAGACAAGAACATAGATAAGAGAATAACAAATTATATTTGAAAGAGTCCAAAAAATTCAAAAAACCAAAAAGCTGGATAAGAAAAGATGTTATCTTTGGTAGTAGTCGAGTTGTGTCGTCTTTGAATAGAGCACTGTATATCACATCTGTTGGTTGGGTAATAGTTTGACTTTAGGAGCTGTACTCATTTCTCTGAGTTTATCTCCATTGACTGGTTAAGCTTCCATTCCCTATGGAGCCTCTGTCGATGCCTCCTGTGTCGCAGAGATGTCCCAGTTTTGTATATCGAGTCTATGCTTCCTACATTCAGTCACCATTCACCTTTATGCTCTTGTTCGAAGGAAGTTGAAAACTGAGTTGGCCATTCCTCAGTTATCTTGACTTTGCATGTTGGCCATTGCCGATACAGTTACTGGTTCGTGCACATTATGATCAAGTTTCCACATTATACAACTTTGCTGAGTACGTCGTGTTGGATGATGGGGGATGCCTTAATTCCATCCTTCCAGCAGATTTCATCCCATTGAATTCAGATCATTTATTATGGGATAGGAATCTAGAGTCATTTTTGAGTGCCTTGAGACTTGCAGTCATCAATGGCAGGTTCTCTCGCCATAGATAGTTTTTTGGGAATACATCAATGTCCCTTGATCGATGGATTCTCTCAAGTGTTCAACCTCAACACATTTATTCACACTTTTTAGTTTGCACTCTAGTACCTTGATTCCCATTTTCATTATTGGTGGGTTATCTCGTGTCTGTTAATGGTATACATCAATGACCGGTAATTAGACGATGGACTACTATGTTCGACCTCGACACCTCTATTCACATAGTAGGACATGTACTCGTAGCGGTTTGTGTATAAGACCTTCCAGACTGGTGGCATCTTATATATGCTACCTCCTTGATCTTTCCAGTGTTCATGAGATTTCAGCTCTCATGACTTGATTCCAATATATGTCAGATATTTCCAGCCATTATGGAGATCTTCATCCATTATATATCTTCAGCCTACATGGATATCACAATCTTGTGTGTATCTTCATCATGGAGATTTTGAGCTATCTATATTGTACATGGTGATGACCACACATATCATATTTTGTATCATGCCTATTCATGGCCATTGTACTCTTATGTATCTAAGACTGTTACATCTACTTGCAGTTATGTGCAGAGTTTGATCATTGTATTGTACTGATTGGATGGCTGGTTCTTCCACTGGGTTCTTCATCAGTTCACTTCTGGGATGGAATTATAATGTATTTTGGCCATCGTATGACCCCTATGACCTCAAACATTAGGGGGCATCTGTTACAGCTGATTTTACCACACATGGTGAATCACACCTTTATGGCCTTCCCTGTCCCTCTGCAAAATCCTTAGACCCCATGGACCTTTTTTTTACCTTTGATGTTTCTAAGATCATCCCTAAAAACATGCAATAATTTCCATACGTGACTTTTAATCCCTTTCTCGTGTATATACGCGGATTTGACCCTTAAACCCGCGTACATTGGGATGTGTGCAAAAGGCCAAATGATTTTGGAGCTTTCCTTGATGTGGATTTGAGTCACTTGTCTCTTGGCCTTCCATATGCCTTGAGATCACTTAGATTCGACCTTCTATTAACCCATTGAAGAGCTATATAAGGAACCCTTTGGATACATTGAAAGGGGAGGAATTGAAGAGCAAGAAAACTATAGTCCATTGTTGTCAGAGCTTATACTTGAGTCTGCATCCCTTTTTCCCTTGGAGAACTTTGTGTTCTTCCCAAGCTTTCCTTTTTCTTGTGAGCTTGCTATCGAGAGATGGAGGATTGAAGTGGTGGAGGCCCAAGTGGGGGACTCAGTTTCTTCGATTCGGAGACGTGCCGATAGAGGTTGTCACTATTGTAATCTCTGTTTTATATTAATAGAAATATCTTTTCTTGTCCAATAATGTGTATTTAAATGAGTATTTGATCCATGAATGATTTTAAATTCTTATATGTTATTGATTATATATGCTAGAGTAGGTCTAACACAATTATATATAGCATGCTTGTCTTGTTTGCTGAATGTTGTGGAAGAAAATTGCCAATACAAGCAAGGGTGGAAAAGCTCAATGGGGATCTACATCAACTGTCCGAAATAAGGTACGAATCGAGATCCTTTAGTGTTAGATGTTTAGTTTCTCTTGCATATAGGAAAGGATTGATTTTTGGAGTCAAGCTGTCTATTGTGGTACCCCAAGCCATAGGAATTTCTCTCCGTAACATGATCCAATAGGAAATACTATAAAGTATTGTGTAGAGGAAGATGTTGATATTGAAGAAGAGTCTAACACAAAGGAGAAAGGCATAGCATTTTTGTCAAACAAAGAACTTGGAGAAGTAGAACCAAATGTAGGAGATAATTTTCTTGATGATGATGCCCACAATGATATGATAAAAAATTGACATTGATGACGATGTTGATATGGATAATTATATCATAATCAATTCTCAACCAGAGAATACGTCAAAATGTTGAGTTGGAATAAGAATAAGATTAATGATGTTCGAATGTTAAAATGTATAAAGTATGTAATTATATATTTTCTATGATTTATTATCTCTAAATTATCTACTTATATGGGTTGATTATGTGTTTTTAAGTTTATTATTCCATTTTCGATGTCATATGTTACATGTTGTTTATTATATAAAAAATGGGTTTTGGATAAATGAGAGTGATGGGAGGGGATAGGAGTGGAGGGGCTATAAAATATTCCACCTTCACGTAGTTGTCCTTGCTTAATAGAGAATAAATTATTCTTGAAATCAAGAGAAGTCCATTCAATTTTATATGATCGTTGTATTTGTCATCGTTGTCATCATTTTTCATTCCCATATATAGAATATTCATTAGAACTCTCACGAAATGTCATGGAACTTTCGAAACAAACATTACCAATGGTATCATTCAACATTGAATAGTGTCATGACCCTTTCCATCAATCTGAACAATGCAGTGTACATTAACTATTTAGGGGGTTTTGAATCCCCCCCATGGCCATATGGTAAATTTCATGAACCATAACAATGCATGGTATATACATAATAAAAAATACATAGTGGAAATAAACTATATTCACACCCACAATATGCATATACTAGCATATTCATCACATGCATACTAACACAAATTATGCACATAAATGAAATATTTTTCATGATACTTAAAGGAATACAATTTAATAATTCAAGCTAGGTCATAATCTTACTTACTATAGGAATTTATTTAACATTCATAACTCACAAATTCAACATTTAGAAACAACACTAAAGACTTATCTTTTGAACGAAGAGAAACTGACTATTGAAGAGAAATGTTCCACCCAATCCAAAGTAGTATGTCCTACACTTTATCTCTATTTTGAGAGGCCACACCCTAGCTGGGATATGTATATGATAATGGGGAACTACATAGGCTCACTTGAAGCCACACATGATCAATTATTTGTCTAATACAACATAACAGTTGGGTTTATCAAGCATGCAGAGGGACAAAGAATGAGAATACTAAGCCAATGAGCTCAACCACATATATACAATCATATCAATCAGCTTGAACCATCCTTGGAACCTGCATTACCTACCAGACCCAACACAAGGAAGGTCGCCTTCTCTGCTACGCAATATGTCATGTGCTCCCTTACCTTCGGTGCTATTCAGGGTGAGAATCTAAGCCCATACTCATCCATATGAATATATAGGCTTATCCCATGCTCCATTAAATTCATGAGTTGATTTCTCAATAGCCTTTTTACAACAGAATTAAATATAAAAAAAGGAAGTCAACATGGGTAGCTTCTTACCAGTTATGGCACATGAGCTCTCAATATGACACATAGAACCAATATATTTAATGTCATACACCCCTCTCTTATCCCTAGTGGATAAACAAAACCCCCCATTTTAGTTTCCTCCATAGACAACTCTTAGAATTCTATTTACATTATAAATATTTACTTCATTTTACATTTTCTGTGGTTGACTATCACAGGTCCCAAAATATAAAATACTTGTCTTTATAAGCTATGAATTTACTAGTGGGGCCTTTCCCTTGAGCTCCACACTAGGAATAATACATCAAAATTTTGCAATATTTACATTTCAATCCAATACATTCTAGGGGTCAAAATGGGGGTATTACATTCCCCTCCTCCTTCAAACAATACCATCCTCAATATTCTAAAAACTGAACAAAAATGGGTATGCATCTCTCATGGAGTCCTCTAGCTCACATTTATCCTCATCGGGACCAAGGTACTTCAATTGTACCTTTACCTATCTGATGGTTTGGTTCTAGAGCAATGTTACCTTCTTCTCAAGGGTAAGCACAGGTTCCACTTGGAACGCTTCCTCAAGTTCCACCTGAATCACATTCTAATCAATTCCACGATTAAGATCATGTACATACTTCTTAAGCAAAGAAACATGATAAAAAATATGAGATCTCATGTTAGAAGGGAATGAAATCATATATGCAATTGTCCCTATCCTATGAAGGAACTTGAATGGCCCACAATATATTTGTGCCATCTTGGCACACATTACTAATTTTGGGGAACTTTTCCTTGGATTTACTCTTAAACAACCATGATCCCAAACATTAAATTCCTTATGCACTCTTCTGAAATATGCAGAATTCCTTTTTATGTCTTGGGATTCCTTTAAATTATGATTTCTCTTAACAATTTCCTGTTCCATTTCACTGAGCATCTTTTGTCCCAAGCATTATGCATTTTTGTCCCAACTCACTGGAGTTCTACATCCTTTTCTTTATAATGCCTCAAATGGACTTATTTCCAATTATTCTTGATGCCCATTAATATATGAAAATTCTTCCAAGTGTAAGTAATCCTCCCATTCAATGGCTTATCCATCACATACATCCTTATCATGTCCTCAAAATATTGATTCACCCTCTCAATTTTTCCATTTGTTTGAGGATGATATGTTGTAATAAACATCATTTGAGTTCCCAATTCTTGAAATAACCCTTTCCAAAAATTAGATGTGAAATTTGCATCTCAATTTGGGACTATTGCTTTGGATAATCCATGCAATCTAAATATCTCCTTCATGAAGATATTTGCTATGTAACTTCGTTTATTGGTGGAATTGAATATAATAAAATTAGCAACAATTGATATCTTGTCCAGTACAACCATGATTGAATCATGTTTCCTTATTGTCATAGTAAAACCTGTTATAAAATCCATAGATATTACTTGAGTCTCACTTCCATTTCGGAATGAGAAAAGGATGTAATAGTCGTGTTGGATGTCAATGCCACACCCTGGCTTGTTGTCACTTTTGAAATAGGGAAATGTATTTCACTATATATATTTTCATCCCATTCCAAAAGTATTGTTTCATTGATGATGTTATTTCCTTTGATATCTTGGATATTTAGAGTATGACATTTAATGAATTTCATCCATTATCATTCTATTCAAATCTACACAATTTGGGATATACAATTTGCCTTTGTAAACAAGGATGTCATATTCCTTGAGATGATATCATGAAAAATTTTCATCTAATTTTCCCTCCTTCAATTTCTCTTTTACTTGAAGGAAAGTCTCATCTTTATTTGGTGCTTCAAGAACTCTTGTTCTTAAATCTAATTTGGATATACTTAAGGTTGATGCATGAAATTTTTTTCTGAGGGTGTTTGCAATCTTGTGCTCTTTTCCTTTTACATGTTTTATTTCAAATTCAAACTCACACAAAAATTATATCCATCTAGATTGCCTAGCATTCAAGCTTGCTTTATTAAACAAATAATCAATTATGGAAAATGGGTACTTATTTTTGAATTTCATTTTATTTGGATAAATGTAATCAATACATAGAATTAAAGTCCCATATTTATTTTTAACAAATAGCATTGGTGCTCCCTACGGAGCCAAACTTTGTCTAATATACTTGTTTTCCATTAATTCTAGTAGTTACATTTTTAACTCTACCAATTATGACATACTCATTCTATAAGGAGATTTGGAAACTAAGGGTGCCATTGAAATAAGATTTATTGTAAAATCATTGTCCCTTTTTTGTTGTAGTCTTGGTACTTCATCTGCAACCACATCATTAACTAAAGTCTTGCAGCAACCAATAATCTTCTATCTTAGGGACTTATTCCTTTAATGAATCTGATATATGGTCTACATTAGTTGGACCCATTTCTGGTAAAACTTTATTAACTACAAGGATGAATTATTCCTTACAAAAACTTATTTCAGAATCCCTTTAACCACTCTTTGTCCCATCCTGGTAGGTCCATCTTATGACACCCAAAGGGGTGATTTTGACGAATTAAGTAATCGAATATATATAAATTGTCATATTTGCATATGTTGGCACAATTCTAACTCAACCCAAGTTCACACAATGATATACCAAAAAACACCCACGATACTGGTTCGAGAGGGTCTAGCCCTTTCGACAACACCTGCAGAGGAGATGAGTTCTCACCCGAAGTACCTATGGGGACTGTAGGAACAATGTTTCTCTAGAAAATAATGGGAACAACACATTCATTATAACAAAGACAACTCCAATAGGTTCAGATCTTCAATAGGCCATTCACTTCGACACAGATCGTATCAACAAACCATGACATATACAAGGTATACAATAACATAGTTATGATCCATTCACTATTTCATTAATCATATTTAACTATCATATATTGCAACCACAAAAGCAATCATTATTTAAAGAGTCACATCAATGAAATGATTTATGTCTATGCACACAACCTATAAAATTCTATCCTCAAATCCTTACAATAGATCCGAACAAAAAACATGTAGATCATATCTCATCCTTGCAATCTCTACCATCTGCACTTCTAGTTGAAGAGTAACAAAACATGTAATTTCTTATCCCCCAAACTAGTTAATTCCAAAAATCCCATCCCATTACATATTTATACGCACTTTGTATCCCTTTCCCACATCGCCCACTACCTAATTCTATTAATGTAATTGGACAGAAATGATTAACCTCCTAACCAACTCTACGGTTAGACATCATAAAAAAACTTAAATTCCTTAAATCTAGGCCTCATCCTCAGAGCATTCCACTTCATTGAACCACTTCACCACATCTATATTCACACAAAAAAATATTTCCCAAAATTGGTACCCCAAAATTTCCTAAGGCCTTCTCTACGAAGCGAAGAACTTGATCATTGATGGATGCCATGTCGAACCCTCTCTTATTCTTCAAGACATTGTACATATCCTTCATCTGGGTATCCATGTCTCTATGCTTCTCCTTACTGATAGGAAACTAAGCACGGTCCACCCCATCCTTGGGTAACTCTGTAATCCATGCAATTAGGTTGGAATCAACCGATACCTTATTACCAAGCCATAATAAGCCACCATGAAAAAAAACTAGTAAATTTTTAGCACAAGCATTGGCTTCTGTAGTGCATCCAAATTGGTGAAGGTGCATTAGTGACAAAATATTTTATTTTTTCAACCCCCGAGCCCATTCCATAGAACAAGTTTAAGTGGTTCACCCTCCACCAATATATAGGGCTGCATAATTTATTTATGAAATATGAATGGGGTTATGTCGAAACATTGATTTAATATGTATACATAACTATATGAACAATTTCTACTATATTTGAGTATTCATGTGATTTAAATTCATGAGATATGGCTACACTGAAACATTGGTTAAAATGTTTTTGCATGTCAATATGTGTTATTTGTCATTTTATTAAAATAACTAGATTATGCAAGGTTGCTAAAAACTTCAATAAATTTGGCAAGTAGGGAAAAAACATATGCTTTGATCCACAATAAAAGAATGACATGAATATGAAATCATTTCTATGGATAATCTAAAAAAAGAATAGGAGGTTCCTATTATTCTTAGGAAGAAATCAAAATACAAGCCCTAATACTATCCTGAGAGATGTAGAGACTCCTGAAGGTAATTTGCTTATCCTAGTTATATTCATATATGTGTTAGACATATAGGAGTATGAGTCTTTGTGATAGAGGAATCAAATTATGATTCTCACATCCTAGATGTTGAGAGGGAGAAGCTAGATTTGCTAGATCCTAGCAAACCAGTTAGATCCTGGAAAACCAATGGAACTGGTTAATTAAACTCCTGCTATGTAGAAACCAGCATGGTGCTGTAGAGGAGGCCACTTTCCCTCCTAAATGTCATCATATTTATATAAGCATATAGTTTAAAAGATAAATGTAACTTAACAAATGAGTAGTTGGAGTGAGTACAACCACTCCAACCTCTCTCATAATGTATAAAAGTAATCAAAGATGAATACTTGTCTTTGATGGTTGCGTATGAGCATTGATGTATGCTTGAATGTGATGTGAAATCCTAGATTTCAACATCTGGCGATGTTGCCTCTTTCATGCAGTATGGGTGACAACAGCAGCACATGGAAGCTATATTGAACCTGCAAAAGATCGTGAGGAAAAAGAATCCCTGCAAGAATCAATGAAATGCTAGCGTTGCTCGATTATTGATGCGTCGTTGAAGACTAACCAAGAATCTTGTAAATAGGAGATCAAATACTATGCCTCCGTTTTGAAGACTAACCAAAAGAAAACATCTGGAAGCAAAAGAACCCTGCAAGAAATTCTCAGAAATGATGATGCTGTGTGATGTTGCTGTAATGATCTTGAAGATCTCTGCTAAATGGGGTCAAACGTATTTCGTGACCATTATACTTCTATAATCATCCAATATTCTAGTTGACGACGTGACTGGAGGAATGCGGATGGGAAGAATGCTGACTCGATGAGAGAAATATTCAAAGTTTGGATGCGTTGATAGCTCAATGCACTCATTTACTTGTTGACTAGTCATTCAAATGCTGACCACTGAAGGAAGTATGATCACAATGAGAAATCACTGCCTAAGGAGAGATTGAATATCTCTCGTTGCATGATATCGATGATCAAAAAATCAAAGAATGTGTAAGAGAAGCATGAGATAAATAAATCTTCAAGGAAGATGACGAACTGCTCCTATGTGAGAAATATCAAATTTGGAGTTGATATGTCGCCAGGAACTTGTCAGTTTGTCATGCAAAATATTTTTATGAAATTTATAAGATTTCTTCAACTTCCAACTTTTATCAACTGTTGACTTCTAGTTTTTAATTCATCATCAATCACGTATGAAAATAATGGTGGTGATTCATGACTTGGAACTAGTCATTTGAGAACCCACCATTCATCGACCAAAGCATCCAACCAAGGAGCCCAGTTTGTGAGAATATTCCCATCAACTAGTTCTGTCAGCTATCATATTAGTGGATGCTCGACTGTCCCAGTTGATCATGCATGTGGTGTTAATTGTGGATGTTGATCGAGGATGCGAAAAAAGTAGATGTGGTGCTGACTATAGAGGCTGAAAAAAGTCGATGCATGCATAAAGATATATTTTGTCGACGATGTGATATCTATTTTATAAGCACATGGATTCAAACCATCTCTGACTATTGGCCATATCCAGCATCCCTCTGTCAAATAAATTGGATACATAGAGAAGATGGGTGCCCATTCCCATCAAGTTCATCAACCAAGTTTGAGGCTGTTGGGTCTACGTTACAAAGATATCATGTTAAAATCGTTTGCTGACTATTGATTGCGCTACTCAGTGAGTACATCTATGTCAATTAAAAGACTGCCCTTGACTAGCGTCCCATGACCACGAATTGCTCCTGGCCATTGATGAAGACTATCGACTGCTTGCCATATGAAGTTGTCAACCAGCCACCAAATTTGATTGATGACTTGCATAGTATTCGATCAATAAAGAGATATTTTGTGACAACGTTGCCACCAGTTGACATGCTGAAGATCACTTTCATGATATTTCTTTATAATGTTTGGAGGATTTCTCATCATTTTGATTGCATAAGTATGCAACCAAAGAAACGCTACTAAGAATATTGGTCAGTTAGCCATCCAAGATTGTAGTGGACTAGTAGTTCAATTGTGAAAGAAAAAAATTATGGGCTATTTTAATCGTCGAACAGATCATTCATCCAGTGCGTGTCATCTCGGGATAATAGGGTAATAATTAAAAAAAAGAGTAAAATATTATTTTATAAAAGCATAATTCAATTGTTTGGTCGATGCTAAGTTTCAATTGATAGTTGATGAAGCCATATGTAATCTTTGGTCGAAATTGTATTTTGGTTGATGTCCATGTTGATTCATTCTATTCGAGGCCAAGTACTTGTCATGTATAGTCTGTGATCAATATAGAATTCATTATGTTTATGTGACTCTCTTTAAATTTTTGAAGTCATGAGGGGGTTAAACGTGAGTCTCTTTTGAGGTAGGTGATCCCCTCCATTTTATGTAAATAAAGTTGGTATCTTGCAAACTATTGTAAGTCAAGTCATGTTAATTTAGTCAAGAAGTCGGTCACAACCAAGATCATGTATATGAGCAAGAATCAAACAATATTGCAGGAATTTCAAAAGATGACAATTACATTCAAGCAGATATCATATACCTACACATAAAAGCACTCCAATGAGACATGATGACAATGTGCTTAAAACCCTCAGTATCGAAATGTTGAAATTGTTCCTGGGTTGTGACCTTGGAAATCGAGAAGACAGAGAAATGTCATAGAAATTTGAAGAGCCAAAAGGCCCCACATGCATGAACCAATGGAGATGCCGGTCAGATGAGCAAGGGTGAGGCTTTAAATCAAAAGTCCTCATTGTAGAAGATGATGGTTGACCGCCATTGTAAGAGGGTGAGACTTCGATGGAATACTGCTAGATTGAAGATGGAGGCTGAAGAGTAACTAGTGACATTAGAGCCTTGTATACGTGTGTTTTCCTATCAAGCTGGTGGCTGAGTTACCTATGCAGATCGGTATGTATGGTTGATGCACAGTGAGGACTACTTCAGCAGTAACAGAGACCCAGGATGTTGATGCATATTACTTTGTTCTCTTTGGGATGAAGAAACGTTTTGTTTGTGGGGGAGATGTAGAGGATGCCTCTTTCCCTCCTAAATGTCATCATATTTATATAAGTATATAGTTTAAAGGATAAATGTAACTTAACAAATGAGTAGTTGGAGCGGGTACAACATTGCCAACCTCTCTCATAATCTATAAATAGTAATCAAAGATGAATACTAAAGAGGATTGGATGTCCCTTCCAAATACTTGTCTTTGATGGTTGTGTATGAGCGTTAATGTATGCTTGAATGTGATGTGAAAGCCTAGTTTTCAACAGGTGCTCATATTTCGAAGGGATCTATATGTAAGAATATTAAATGATTCTTAAATTTAGATGTGTAACAGTCATTGGATACTATTTTCTTTTGTTGAGGAAAAACGTTTAGTAGAGTTCCTGATAGGATTCAAGAACAATGGATTATAAGTCCATGACCTCACACATGAAAGATAAATCTTATTCTTATTCATATTTGGAGGATCTTTTTAAATGTTAGATATACACAGGTCCTAGGATCAATTAAATGCTTTACAGTTAGTACATAGACATGTATATCAAAACATGTGTTGTACTACCTACTTAGTAGAAGTATATGTAGTTTCATACATGTCTTGGTCAGTGAAAGAAAGTTTCACAGATATATGGATTCTAACTAGTATAGTGATCGAGAAATATCACATCAAAGATATTTCTCCAGATAGAGAATATTGTAAAGAAGTAAAGATTTACAAAGCTCCTAGTCAATTATATATGTGACATAGTACATATAAGATTTGTGTAATTCCTGTACATATCCACAGATGAGAAAAATTTTCAGCATATTTACTAAGCCTCTATCTAGAACAAGCTTGGTATAGTATAAAAATACTCCTCTAGTTGAAGAGGGAGTATTGATATATCTTCACAGGCATCAGAAGTTAAAATTCCCACAACTAGTTAGTCATAATGCATGAATCGGGAAGAAAGGAAGTCAAGTATTCTCATATAAGGTACCCTATGAGATAGACCTCCGGTTATAGAGATGAGCTTGTGAGTAATATCAAGTTGAGTCTAATGAGTAATATCAAAACTGTAGACTTGTGAGTAATATCAAGTCCTACCAATATCATCATTTATTGAGGTGTAATACTTTACTTAGTAAAGTGGTTATACTATGTGATGTACTATTACTCATAGTCACCGAGTACTATAAGTCTCCTTTAGGGATTAACTACCCCTAGAGTAAATTACATTATCATATGATTATATGGCCCGAGGTAATATATATGATCATCAGTATGGAATAATTATTCTGAGTATGATATGATAAGTTGGATAAATAAATACACATGTGGACCATGCAGTAAATAATAAATGATAGAGATAAGAATAGAGAGAGAGAGAGAGAGAGAGAGAGAGAGAGAGAGAGAGAATGAATTCTAATTGCCTATGTATGCCTTCATGTGAACTCAAACTGTAAAGGCTTCAGTTAAAGCCTTAGTTGTAAATTAATAATATATCAGTTAAATAAGGAATCTCTCTGAGATCCATGAAAGATAAAAATAGTAAATAATGTAATTGAATTAATAAATACCTCTGTGTTTCAGTTAATTAAAAGAAACTTATAGATATCCATGCAAATGTTTTGCATGGATGACACTAAGAGTGAAACATTGATGACACTTAAGTTAGAAGGTTAACTAAGTGATCAACATCTACTTAACTAAGAAGATCCATGCAAAAGTTATTAATAAAAATTGTGCACTAAATGTGAAGCACCAAAGATATTTAGATATCCTCCTAACTTTATGGTCATACATTCAGTTAAAAATTAAAATACTCAGTTCAAGTCAGTGAACATTCAGTTAAAAACTAATAATGAAAGGAAGAGCGTGTTTCTTTGTGCATGCTAGGTGTTTTGTCTTGTTATTAATATGCTAGGAATATGGCAAGTTCAATATAGTTGAATACAGTATTGTATTGGAGCTATCTTCTCTAGTTCTGAGGTGATATCTCTTATCAGGCAATCTGTTTATGTATTGTAAACCATTTTCTGCAAATCTACCTATCATACTCAAAGAATTGTTGGGTTTTTCATTCTCCTTGTTTGAGGGTTTTCCTCGGGTATATCTTGTGTCTCATAGTTGATTGGTTTATATGGCTGATATATTTATGCAGCTGAAGCTTGATATATTTATGAGAATAATATGTGGCTGAAGCCTGATATATTTATGAGAATAATATGTGGATGATATATTTATGATATTCATATGTGGCTGATATATTCATATGTAGCTGATTTATGAGACACATTTGTGCTGAAATTGATTGATAAAAGTTTAAAAGTTCAAGTTTCTCCTATTTTTCTCAAACATTCACAGGCCTCGACAACTATCTCCCTCTAGCTCATCCCACTTCTTCCTTCATTCCGTACATAATCAGTTAAAACAGAAATTCTAATGAAATTAGATGAAATATCATTCAATAATCAATAAAGTTAAATTCTCAACATAAAAAACACAATAATAAAAAAATGTTTATACCCATACAAAAATAATTAAAACAAAGACTTATATAAAATAACTGCAATACAATTTGTTTCATTCTAAACATGCTTTACGAAGAATACATGATTGGAAGAGACTTACTTACAATTTGGCTCGCAGACTTTTCTTCTATAGTATCCTCTCATAAATATGGAAACCTTTTCTATGCATGGCATATTTGGATTCACTTACCTTAGCAAAATAAATTATATAAATATCCTTCTTCCTCTCAATTTTACAGAAATGTGGCAAACCAAGTTCTATTTCATTCGAAACGCCAAAATTAATGACAACCAACGTGAATATTGGTGTGCAGGTTATCTTCCATTCGTTGTATAACCAAATAAGCACGTATATGGTGCTTACATAGAACGCTATGGCCACATAATTAATACATTTCAGTAAAATCATAATGCTGGAATTCTTTAAAAAAAAAAACCATGTGTTACCTCTTAGGAGGGAGGTTATTTATTTAAATCCAGAGGAGGTAGAGTGTAGGGTGTGTACACCTAAAGTTTCATTTTCCATTTTCCGTGGTGAATAAACCATAAACAATTTCACTATATAATAACCACCGAAACGTTCGGTCAAGAATAAACCGCATTTCATTTTTTAAATGATATACAAATATTATATTAAGTTAAGCATATTTAATAAGCTTTAAATATGCTTTTTATTTTTTAAATGATATACAAATATTATATTAAGTCAAGCATATTTAATAAGCTTTAAATATGCTTGGTGAATAAACCCACAAGCAATTCCACCGAAAAGTTCGGTTGTGAGTAAAATCTGACAACATTTCATTTTTTTAGATGATATAAAAAATTTATGTTATGTATGTACGTTTAACTTATCCTAAAATAATGATTAAATTTAATAAGCTTTAAATATGCTCGGTGAATAAACCCACACACAATTCCACCAAGAAGTTCGGTTGTGAATAAAACCTTTCAGCATTTCATTTTTTTAAAAATAATAAAAAATGCTTAGTCAAATATCAAATACTACTATGTTTTTTAAAACCCATTGTATAGAAAATTGACTTATCTAAAATTATCTCAAATAATTGATTGATATGGTGGGTTCCCTTCCAAAAGGAAAATAAGAATTTTCCAAAAAAGTTTTATTAAGTAAAACATCAATTACTATTAACTATGTTTTGTAAAGCTTATTGCATAGATAAAGATTAATTGATGTATCTCATCTCCTATTGTAAGATAATTAAATGCAATCATTGTAAAATGGTCTTGTCTCTCATTAGTATATGAAACATAAAGTTTATTATTGATGTAGATATATAGAATATAAAATTGGTCATGGCCAAAGAAGCAAGTGAATCTTCTCACGACGAGACTCAATTATGAGGACATGTTTGTATAGTTTCAACAACATGGAGAAGTTCAGGATTAAACAAGATCATATATGAATCTCAACAGGAGAAGCTAAGGGCCAAAGAAGCAAGTGAATCTTCTCACGACGAGACTCAATCATGAGGACATGTTTGTTTAGTTTCAACATGGAGAAGTTAAGGATTAAACAAGATCATATATGAACCTCAACATGAGAAGTTAAGGATCAAACAAGACCATATATGAACCTTAACAGGTATATAATAGGCTCATTATATATTGATGTATTGCACATTACAATAGAAGGACAAATTTATTAATAAAAAACATGACAAGTATCAAGATAGAATTTAATGGTATGCCAACTAGGAAACAAGGTGTACTAGGCTAGTAGATAAACATACCAATCTAGGATATATTTTAGCTTATGTAAGTTTAACTATTTGTATGTACATTAACACCCCCCTAAAGAAATGTAGGGAGGAAACATAAGAAACAATTGGGTTCCAACAATGTGGGATGGTTAAGTACCAAAGTACAAAAATCTCATAAGTGGAGAAAAGGAGAAAAAATGATAAGGAGGAACCCCTCCAAAAACAAGAGTTAATATTCGACACTAAGGACCTAAAGTTTAAACTGAAGAATATCCCAAAAATAATTGCAAATACATTTCAAGCCCCTGAGGCAATGAGAATAGGATGTACACCATCTCTCCAAATTACATTGTTCCTCTAAAATTATTTGATATTTAAAAAAAAAAATCCTAATTAGGTACTCATGTGCAATTGAAAAAAAAAACACAAAATGAGTGACCCTATGGATGCCAATCCATCTTGTTGGAACGCATGGGTCACTAGTTGTTATAATTGTTGAGTCAACATAGGAATTGAATCAATGTACGAGCCCTACTCTAAATTCTATGTTGATCTTGATCAGAATGGTGAATCATAAACAATCACTTAGGGAAGAATTACACACCATCCCCCTGAAAATGATGAATTATGTGGACCATAGATGATGGAAATGGATGCCATAGATGATGGTGAAAGTATTAAGATAAATATAACAATGGAAATGATGTCAAACAACCTAAAAAGAAACACATCAAAATGGATAGCTCCAAATTTCTGAAAAACAACTCGATGATGGACAACCCATAAGATCATAGGACACAATTGTTGGTATTCCTTCTATGTAAGAATCAAAAGTACTAGTAGAAAATAAAGAAAATGATAGTGTGAGTGCAAGCTAATGATAGTCTCTATGATGTGTTTGGTCCCTACTAGACCTATAGCTAGTGCTAAAAAAATGCTAATGAACCCATATACATAGTGAGAGGAAGAATATATGCATTCAAGAGGTCATTTTTAGTGGTTCAAGGCATCATTCTTTACCCAAAAATTTGCTTAAATGTTTCCTTTATT
>LPNX010953456.1:62449-94584 GCA_001517045.1 Pseudotsuga menziesii
TGCAAATCAAATTCATTGTTTTTGATTTGCTATTAGAGTGATTCTTCAGAGAAATTTGTGAGCTTTCATTGCAAGTACATTCATCAATTTTCACCATTAGCACAAGCATGGATGGAGAGAACTCATGTCTTGCTAACACCATTCAATTAATCTAAATAGAATGCCAATATGGTTATCCTACTGAGGTACAAGGGTCTCTATAGGGTCACCATGGGGACAGAGGTCGAACCAAATTATGCACTAAAGAAATCGAAGTATTTCAATAGACTTGATGAAGCATTTGGAATGCTATGTCTCAGCATTTCAAGAGAAATCTTGTTGCATGTTGACAGTATATCCACCCCAAATGAAGTTTGGCTTAGGCTCGAAGCTCTCTTTGGGAAGATTGATGAGTTGAGGGGTCACCAGCTCGAAAATGAGCTGATCAGCTTGAGCCTAATTCATTATGAGACAATCCAAGAGTTCTTCACCAAATTCAAGTCTTTGGTGCTTCAGCTAAAGAAGTGTGGAATAGAGAAGAAAGAATATGAACTCATATTGTCAATCCTTTTGAAGCTAGGGCCTGAGTATTCTATGTTTGTTAGCACATTTCACTCAAGAAAGCTCACAACTTGGAACTAGAAAATGCCATCACTATAAAGCTTCATGGATTATTTGACCCAAGAACAAGATAAGTTAGTGCAGATAGGCACCATCAAAACAAGCAAGGGCCAAAGTATTGCTGCAGGGGTTTAGAATGCATCTAAAGGCAAGAAGAAATATAAGGATTCAGTAAAGCCAGAGAAGAAGAAACAAGACAGACCCAATATTCCTGATGGGGGTTCGAATCCTTGCAAGGACAAGGACAAGAAGGGAAAGGAGAAGACCAAATGCACCTATTCCCACAATGGATGGAATCCAGAGAGTGAATGCATGAAGAAAAACATAGATATGATGGAGCAGTTGTTGGAGAAGAACAACATCCAAGTCCCAGAGGGCACAAGGAAGAAGGATGGAAGTTCAAGATCTGATAACAAAGAGAGGTGGCATGCATTGGTTGCTGGTTCTTCATGCTCTTCCACCTTCATCATTGATTTGGGAGCATCAAGGCACATGGCCCCTGTCATATATTTCTTCACGTCCATGTATTCAGACAGTTGCCCAACTGTTCGAATGGGTGATGATTCAAAGATACAGGCCAAGGGAGTCGAGATGATCGATATTGAAGATGGATATTTCAACAATGTCCTATATGTACCATACTTAGCATTGAACCTACTGTCAATATACCAAATGAAACATATTGGAGAATCCAAGAGAGTAACATTTACTCCATATGAAGTTGAGATATCTGAAATATCCTCCAACAAAGTGGTGGCATTGGGGTATGCATATCGCCAAGCTAGGATGTACAAATTCTCCAAATTTATTCCTGACTCCAGTGGGAAATCACTTTTGTATCATGCCAATTTAACCAACAAACTGTGGAATGAGAGAGTTTTCCAGACTCCATATGAACTACAAATACCTCCAGGCATTGAACAAGGATGGCATGGTGGAAGGGTTTCCTCCTATCAAGACCTCCAATGGTGCATGCATTGGTTGTGTGGTGGCCAAGCATCCAAAGTGCATATATGAGAAGAGGAAGGAAAGGAGAGCTACACAAGTGCTTGGGTTGGTGCATTCATATCTCATTGGTCCTCTTCCCACTCCCTCCTATGGAGGATCAAGGTATGTTCTCACTTTCATAGATGATTTCTCAAGGTTCTGATGGGTCTATTTCCTCAAGCTCAAATATGAAGTATTTGAGACTCTAAAGATTTGGAAGGCCATGGTTGAGAATAAAAGTGGGAACAAGATCAAAATCCTTCATACTGATAATGGAAAACAGTATGTAAACAATAATTTTCAGCACCTATGTGAGGAATGTGGTATCCAAATGCAACATTTGGTCCCCTACACACCACATCAAAATGGTGTGGCAAGGAGGAAAAGTAGGGCACTCAAGGAGATGGCTACATGTATGATAAATGCTAAGGAATTAAGTCCTAAGTTATGGGATGAATCCATTAAATGTAATGCATACATTAAAAATGTTCCTATACACCAATCAATGAGTGGAAAAACACCTTATGAGCCTTGGTTTGGTTATAAGCTGAATATTTCACATTTCAGGATTTTTGGCTCAAGGGCATGGGCTCGAATTCCTTCAGAAAAGAGGAAGGAATTGCAACCACAAAGAAAGGAGTGCATCATGGTGGGATATGGTGAGAAAAAAAAGGGCTACAAGCTCTTTTATCCATCCACGTACAAGACTTTCATAGAAATAAGTGTGCAATTCGAAGAGGAAATTATTCCATATTTTGAACTTATAGCACCGGGGAAATGCTCTTCTCCTCAACACCAAGATGATGTAAGTGTTTATTCCCTTTCTGATATTTCTGATTCTGAGATGGCTGAAGATGATGTGTCTGAACATGAATCACCCTGAAGGCCCAAGTGGGCAGAGAAAACCATATAAGTTGTTTGGGATTTAGCTGGCAATCCTCTAGATCCTAGGAAGACTATATCACAATTCCATGGTGCTTATTTTGCAAATGAATTGAGTATTGATGAGAATTTCTATATGATGGTTGGATATTATACACATAATATTAGGAATCATATTATGGCCCAATATGGAAATCAACCATGCAAGAATATTTTAACTCTCTACAAGAAAATGAGACTTGGGAATTGGTTCCTTTGTCTCCCAAGAGGAAGCTTGTGCAATGCAAGTGGATATATAGGAAAAAATTTGTTGCTGATGGGTATGATATAAAATATAAGGTCATATTATTTTCCAAATGCTTCTCTTAATTCCAATTATTGGCCTATACAGAGACATTTGCACCGGCTGCAAAGATGGACTCTATCAGGCTAGTTTTAGCCATTGCTGCTAGTAAGTGCCGGAGGTTCACCACATGGATGTCATAAGTGAATTTATTCATGGTGATATACAAGAAGATATATATATGCAGAAACATTAAGTTTTCCAAGAATATACTTCCCTCGTATGCAGGTTAAAGAATTCACTATATGGCCTCAAGCAAGCCCCGAGGGCTTGGTATGCTAAGATGGACAATTTTCTGCTATCACTTGGCTTTGTTAGATGCAAGTGTGATCCTAATGTTTATTTGCAGCATATTGGTGATGGATTATAGGTAATTTTATTGTATATTGATGCTATTTTTATTAAAGGTATCTGCACCAAAGAAGTTGGGTCAATTAAAGCATCTTTGCATAGTGAATTTTCAATGACTAGTCTTGGATTGTTGAAGCAATTTCTTGGTTTGGAAATTGAGAAATATAAAAGAGGTATCATGATAAGCCAAAAAAATTATGCTTCATACCTGTTATTGCAGTTTAATATGGATGAATGTAAGGAATCCAGGTTCCCATTCCTTTCTGGTATCAAACTGGGTGAGGTTGGTGACTCTCCATTGGTGGATTGATCATTGTATAGACAACTAGTCAGGAGTTTGTTGTATATTACTCATTGTAGAACTGATTTATCATATGTTGTAGGAGTTGTACCTAGCTATATGAAAATGCTTCATGATATCCATTGGAAGGAAGCCAAGAGGATCCTTCAGTATGTACAAGGAACCAATAACGTCCGGGTACACCGTGGTGCTAGTTCTCCACTAGAACTAGTAGGAATTTTTATTCTAATTGGGTTGGAGATCCTAATGACAGAAAGTCCATTTAAGGTTTTGTATTCATGCTTTCCAATGGTCCCATATTCTTTTCAAGTAAGAAACAATGAACCATTTCCCTTTATTGAGCTAAGGCTGAGTACAGAGGAGCAGTGAATGCAACTACACAATGTATGTGGTTGCAAGGCATTCTTCGAGAACTTGATGTTGCACTTGATTCACCCACTGTCATTTGGTGTGACAATCAAAGTGAAATCAATATTTCAACAGATATATTACAAAGAAATAGGACCAACTACATACACATCCATATGCACTACATTCAGGGCTTAGTGCATGATCTGGTGATTGCCTTGCAGTATTGCCCTTCTGTTGAGAAAACTGTTGATATTTTCACCAAGTGTTTCATAGAGAAGACCTTCACTTACTTGAGATCAATGCTTGGAGTGAGTAATGTATGGTGATGGCTGCCATTCACCTTCATATTTTTGACCCCATGTCCATTTTTTAGAAGAGGTTTTGTCCCCATGTGGTTTTCCTCTTTTCCTTGTTTTCATGGATGTCAAATAAAATTTTCTGTTGTATGACGTGACTTGAGCATTTGTTTCCAAGGCCTCTATGATATTTATGGTTAAGTTGTACTAATTAAAGCTTAATGGGGGTTGTTATAAAATTAATCCATCCTTAGCACCTTAGTTTATACCTTAGTCAATTTCTATTGCTTCTATGCATTGATTGCTATGGTTTAGACTTAGGGAAATCGGTCTAGGATGTAAACCGGTTATTTTAGCCCATTCACACACACACCATCTCTCTAACTTGGTCAACCTAGAACATGTATGCCCTAATTAATGATCCTTGGTGTCTTGGAGCACTTCCTTCCTTGTTTTTTGGAATCTAGGTTTGACTAGGGGCGCTAGTGTTGTTTTTATTCCATTTTGGCCCTCTTAGTGCATTTATTGTTAACCTTGAGCCACTCCCACACCTCTATTTTATCACCCATGCCTAGAATAGACTCATTTATTCTCCAACATTCCACACCAACATTCACACTAGGTTTTGTGACCATTTGGGGTGATTCGAGAGCTGATTGGTCCAGTTAGGGGGGATGGAGGTCAAATCTAGTAATGACACATGTGCACTCCCAAATGGCTTCCTAAGCCTCATGATTTTCCCAAATTTAATATATGTCTATTATAAACATATTCAAATGTTAGAGAGTTCCAATAATATCCACTATTGTGTTCACATGTGTGTGTAATTTTACTCTTTCAGGCTTTTCTGTCCTTGTTCTGAAAACTAGAGCGAATAATGAGATTTTATTGGATCTTAGTTATAAATGTGAATCCATTATTACAATATCATTCAATTTTTGTGTCAACATTCCACTCACGCAAGCTGACGGCATGAAATTGGAGGATTCCATCCCTGGCAAACTTCATGGAGTCACTGACTCAAGAACAAGACAAGTTGGTGCAAATGGGTACCATCAAATCCACCAAGGATAAATCCCTTGCTAAAAGAGTTTTCAATAAATCCAAATGAAACAATAAATCCAAATATTCAAAGGATCAAGAGAAGAAGAAGCAGGAAAAAACCAAAATCTTCAGATGGGGTTTTGAATCCTAGGAAGGACAAGGACATGAAGAAGAAAGAGAAGAAAAAATGCACTTATTGTCACAAAGGGTGGCATCCATAGAGTGCATGCCTGAAGAAAACCATTGAAATTATGGCACAAATACTTGAGAATAACAACATTGCACTGCCACAAGGTGCAAGGAAGAAAGAGGGATGTTCAAGCTCAAACAACAAGGAAAGATGCCATGCTTTGGTAGCTGGACATTCAATCTCTTCTTCCTTCATCATAGATTAAGGTTCCTTGAGGAACATGGCTTCCATGAATAATTCCTTCTCCTCCATATATCCTTATAGTGGTCCATCCATCCTCATGGGTGATGATTCAAAAATTCAATCCAAAGGGATTGGCAGGATTGATCTTCAAGATGAGTACTTCAATAATGTGTTGTTTGTGCCTGATCTAGAAGCGGACCTACTCTCTGTCTATAAAATGACACACATTGGTACAACTAAGAGAGTAAAATTTACTCAAAATGATGAGGATATCTCATAAATATCTACAGGTCAAGTTGTTGAAGTGGGTTTTGGTGACCGTGATTCGAGAATGTACAAATTCTCTCACTTCCTTCCATACTCACAAGGGAATGCACTCCTATCACATGCCAATGAGACAAGAAATTTGTGGAATGAGAGATATTTTCATATAAACTATAGGTACCTCCAATCACTCATAAAAGAAACCATGGTTGAAGGGCTTCCTACCATCAAGTTTTCCAATGGAACATGTAAAGGGTGTGTAGTGGGAAAACATGTTGAGTGTAGATATGATAAAGGAAAGGCAAGGAGGGTTGTCCAACTTCTTGATGTGATCCATTCATATATCATAGGGCCTATTCCTACACCTTCATATGGGAATTCAAGGTATGTATTTACCTTCATAGATGATTTCTCAAGTTACTATTGGGTGTATTTTCTCAAGCTAAAATCTGAGGTTTTTGAGACTTTGAAAGTGTACAAAGCTTTAGTTGAGAATACATGTGGGAATGAGATAAAGGTTATTAGGAATGAAAATGGTAAGTATTATGTCAATAATAGTTTTCAGCAGCTTTGTTAGGAATTTGGCATCCAAATGCAACATTATGTTCCGTACACACCACATCAGAATGGTGTTGCAAAGTGCAAGAACATGGCTCTCAAGGAGATGAAAACATGCATTATGGAAGAAAAGGATTTGAATCCTAAGCTATGGGATGAAGCTCTCAAATATTATGAATATGTTCAAAACAAATATTCACACAAGGCATTGGATGTAAAAAATCCATATGAGGCTTGGAGTGGTCACAAGCCCAATGTTTCTCATTTTAGGGTTTTTGGAAAGGATTGGGATAGGATTCCTATCGAGAAGAGAAAGGCCTTGCAACCTAAAACCAAGGAGTATATTATGTTTGTATATGGTGAATATGAAAATGGACACAAGCTCTTTGATCCCTCATCTCAAAAAAAAATCATCAAAAGGAGTGTACAATTTGAAGAAGAGCCCATGCAGGAGATCAAATTAGCTCAAGGGGAATGCTGAAATCCTCTACTCCATGATGATGTAAGTGATGATACTTCCTATAATTTTTCTGATTACTATATTTATGATGATGATTTTGACATGCATTTATATTATGACTCACCCATTCATCCCAAGTGGCCTGAGAAAACCATTCAAGCAGCTAGGGATCTTGTTAGATATCCACTAGACTCTAGAAAGACTAGATCTCAAATTCACAATGCCTTCTCTAATTTGTTAATTGAATATTTCAGAGAGATTATTTATGATGGTTGTATTGTATCCTCACACATATTAGGAATCATCACGTGACCCAATATGGAAAACAACCATGTAAGAAGAGTTCAATTCCTTACAAGACAATGAGACTTGGGAATTGGTTCTCTTTCCCTCCAACAGGAAACTAGTGCAATGTAAATGGGTCTATAGGACCAAAGTGGATGCCAATGGTTATGATATGAATTGTAATTCCAGTTTAGTTTCCAAAGGCTTGTATCAAGTCCAAGGAGTGGACTATACAGATACATTTGCACCAGTTGCAATGATGGACTCTATCAGGATAGTTTTAGTCATTATTGCATCTAAGCGTTGGGAGGTTCACCACATGGATGTGAAGAGTGATTTTCTTCATGGTCAAGAGGAGATATATATGACACATTCTGAAGGTTTCATTCATGATCCTTCACTTGTTTTTAGGTTTAAGAAGTCTCTCTATGGCCTCAAGCAAGCCCCCGGTGCTTGGTATAACAAGATGGACAATTTTCTACTATAGCTTGGATTTCAAAGATGTAAATATGTCATAATGTGTACTTACAACATGTTGGTGATTTATTGCAGGTAATAGTATTGTATTTTGATGAACGTTTGATTACAGGGAGCTGCAAGAATGATATTGGATCAATAAATTCTTCATTTCATAGTGAATTCTCCATGATCGACATTGGATTGTTGAAACACGTTCTTGGATTAGAGATTGAGAAATATGATGCAGGGATCAAGGTCAACCAACCAAACTATTCTATAAACCTCTTATTGAAGTTCAAAATGGATAAATTTAAGGCATCCAAGTTCCCATTCTTCTCAGAAATAAAGCTAGGTGATTTTGGTGCATCTCCATTGGTGGACAACTCGTTGTGCAAACAACTAGTTGGGAGTTTGTTGTGTCTTACACACTCTCGACCTGATTTGGAATATGTTGTAGGTGTTGTTTCAATATATATGTAGGATCCTCATGATATCCATTGGAAAGATGCAAAAATAATCTTGCATTATGTGCAAGGAACCAAACACTTTGGGGTACACTATTCTACTAGTTCTCCACTAGAACTAGTTGGATTTATTGATTCTGATTGGGATGGATATTCCATTAACATAAAGTCTGCTTCAGTTTATGTATTCATGCTTGCACATGGTCCTATGTGTTGGTCAAGGAAGAAACATCACACTATATCTCTTTCTTCAGCTGAGGTCGAGTACAGAGGAATAGTGAACGCAACTACACAATGTTTGTGGTTGCAAGCTATTCTTGGGGAACTTGGATTTGCATTTGATTCACCCACAATCATTTTGTGTGACAATCAAAGTGAAATCAATATTTCCACTGATCCAGTGCAGATACAGATGAACAAGCACATTGAGATACACATGCACTACATTAGAACATTAGTACATGAGCAGGTGATATCATTGCAGTATTGCCCATCTACAAAGAAAACTGCTGACATCTTCACCAATAGCTTCATACAGAAGACATTCACCTATATGAGGTCACTTCTTAGAGTGGGTGACACATGGTGATGGCTGATATTCAATTTCATAATTTGTTCCATTTCCATTTTAGAGGGGAGATTTTGTTCCCATGAGGTTTTCCTCCTTACCTTGGTTATATGGACTAATAATTTTTGTAAGAGGTGACTTGAGCCTTAGTTCCCAAGGCTTAAATAATATGATTGTACTAATTTAGGATTAAGGGGGGGTGTTAGCATATAATTCCACCTTAGTACCATGGTCATACACCTAAGACACATTTTCATTGCTCATGCTTATGTTATATGGTCCAAAACTAGGTTGTATTGGTCAATCTTGGTCTATTTGGTGTTTTGGACTCATAAATGCACCCATGCGCTCTCTTTTCATCATTCTGGTTACACATGCACCCTTAATGATTGTTCAGTCCTTGGTGTGATCGCCATCCATTAAATTAGGGAAATTGGTTGACTAGAGGAGCCCATGCATGCACTTGGGTGGTTTCTTACTCTTCTAGAGAATTTATTGTTTCCTACAACCATTCCCCCTATAATGTACCCATTCAAATAATTTCATAGCAGGACAATTCCATCAATCCTACTAGTTCCCTAGGTTGGATGGATACATTTGGAATTTTAATAAGGGAGATAATAAATGATGTTCATACATTAGAATGGGATAAATATTTAATAATGGATATTATTAAATAAATACAAGATAAAATTGAAGTGGCAATAGAGCATGGAGACACATGGAGATTATGGGGCCCACACAAGCTAGAATTTATGTGCCACATGGCATCCTCCTCTTGCAATTTCGAATCCATGGGAAGCCTAATGTTCAAGTTAGAAGGTTGATACACTTGTCCATATGCCTCCTACATCGAATTGGGAAGGAAATGTAACTTACATGGGAGAGGAAGAGTCAAATGGGAGCTTCTTGGACACTTGGGCTAGATTCCCTAACATGTATGACATCTATGACACCAATGATGAAGATGTTATGAAATTTATGACATATTGCAGAAATTAAGGTTGAAATTTGACCATTCTGACATGCCAGGTCGAAATATGGCATCCAAGAGGGAACTCATGCAATTTGGGGAAGCTCAATGGGTTCCCACTCAAATTGAGGGAAGATGGAAGGCTAGGAAAGAGAGGACACACGACAAATATTGAGCACACACCCTAATTCGAATTGGCTTGAGTTTTTGGATGTATTGGGAACCTTAGAAGGATAAGTATGTTTATAAAATACATGTATCTATTAGAATAATCAACCCATATTTGGCTACCTCAGACATTAATTAGTCCATTTTTGTCTTATTTTCCTAGTTTCCAATATTCCACTCTATGCAAGTTGTCTTCCACATGTCCTAGAAGTAAAACTTGCTAAAATTGAGTCATGGAGTGCTTGGAAAACCTCCTGGAAACCATATTTAGTAGTTCTACTTTATTCCATATCTTCCCTAGCACATATCTGCTTTTTCTGCTAAGTTGCCCGCTTTATTGATATTTAAGGCAAAAGGGAAAGTAAGACTAGGTGTAGTTGACTTGTTTTTTTCCCTCATCATCCTCCATTCCTTTATCCTAAAAAAATCATGTATGAGTTGTCTTCCCATCACTTATTAGCTTTCCCATTTGAATTTTCCAATTCGTGAGTCTCTAGGTAGATTTGGAAACTACTTTATGCACCTATGGGGGATTTGATTAGATTTAGTAAGCCTGCTTTTTGAATATTTCGAATGGAATCATTATGGATTCAAATATCTCATGTAATTATAAATTTCAGCAGCCTATGAATTCATAAGGCTGGCTATTGTACACTTATTCAATACATATTAGTGTTATGTTCCAATTTCAGTCTCCTTTGTGTGTAAATTTTCATGTTTGATTAGCAATTTTGTGAGTGCAATTGTTCTATCACCTGGGTTAAATTTCCACATGGTATCAGATCCTTTGTAGATCAATTTATCTCCTTCCATATTGCTATTTCAGGTTCAACATCTTTACTAGGAGCTATTCTGCTGATTGAAAGGACAATTTCTGAGCTATGGATCAATCTCATAAGATCATCTTGACTCCATTTAATTTTTTTGAATGGAAAGTAGAGATGGAGATACTGTTGAGAACGAAAGGTATCTATAGGGTGACTATGGAAACTAAATTAGAGCCCAATGCAACTACAGAGAAAATTAAATGGCACAACAGGAGGGATGAGGCCTATGGTCTCTTGTGTCTGAGGATATCTAGAGACCTCCTCTTCCATCTTGATGGATTGAAATCACCTAATGAAGTGTGGGAGAATCTTGTAGAGATTTTTGGTAAGACATATGAGTTGAGAGGACATCAAATCGAGAATGAATTGATCTCTTTGAGTCCCAATAGCTTCGAATCCTTGTAACTCTATTTTTTTTAAGTTTAAATCCCTTGTTTTGCAGCTAAAACAGTGTTGAATTGAAAAGGAGGAGCAACTAGTTTTGTCCATACTCTCGAAGCTTAGCCATGACTATTATGTGTTTGTTTTGACATTCCATGCCACCAAGTTGACAGCTCGAGCCTGGAAAATGCCTAAGCTTGCAGAGTTCATGGAATCCCTCACACAAGAACAAGATAAACTAGTGATGATGGGCACCATCAAACCTTCCAAATACAAAGCTCTGGTTGCTAGAGATTCGAGGGTGGATTCAAAATGCAAGAAGAAAGCTAAGAAGCCACCTGAGCAGAAGAGAGACAAGAACAAGTCTCAGGAGGAGCCCTAAGGTTCCAAGAAGAACAAAGGTGAAATGAGCAAGTGCACATACTGCAGTAAGGGCTATCATCCTGAAAGCTCCTGCATGAAGAAGCAAATTGACATGCTGACCCAACTCCTGGAGAAGAATAACATCTCCCTTCCCGATAGCTCAAAGAATAGGGAAGGAGGATCAAATTCAGAGGACGGAGAGATAGTACATGCATTGGTTGCTGGCACATCAAGCTCACCTAGCTTCATCATAGACTTTGGAGCTTCAAGACATATGGTTTTACCAAGGAGGCATTCTCCTCTATTGACATGTCGAAAGGCCCACCAATAGTGCTGGGAGATGACTCTCTGACTGACAGTTTTTGGAAAGGAAGGATTGATCTTGACCATGGTAAGTTCAGCAATGTGTTGTATGTTCTAGGTCTTGCCTCTAACCTCTTGTTAGTGTATCAGATGACCCACACAAGGCCTCCAAATAAGGTTATATTCTCCCGTGGTGATGTTGAGATCACAGAGATATCGAGTGGTAAAGTCATTGCAAAAGGAGTTGTAGATCACACTTCAAAGTTATACATGTTTTCACATTTTCTACCCTACTCAAACCCCTCTGCTCTTCTGATTCATGCCAATGAGGCAAGCAAGCTTTGGCATGAAATATTTGGTCATCTTAACTATAAGTATCTTTCTGATCTAAGTGAAAAATAAAGGGTCATAGGGTTACCAAATATTAAGGTTTCCAAGGGAGTTTGTCAAGGTTGTATCTTGAGAAAACACCCAAAGCATAAATTTGAGAGAGCTACTCATGAGAGAACCTATAGACCTCTTGAGTTGATCCACAGTGATGTTGCTGGTCCATTTTATCATATGTCAATGAGTCAGGAAAAATATGCATTGACCTTCATAGATGAATTTTCCAGATACTGTTGGGTTTACTCCCTAAAGCATAAGTCTGAAGTTTTTGTCCTTTTCAAAGTCTTTAAGGCTTTGGTTGAAAACCAGTATGGGAGGAAACTCAAGATCCTCATATCTGACAATGGTGGTGAGTATGTAAAGTTTGAGTTCATTCAATATTGTAAATATGCAGGTATTCAGATGCAACATTCAATCCCTTACACACCACAGCAAAATGGTGTTGCTGAGAGAAAGAACACATCACTGAAGGAGATGGCAACCTGTATGATGGAGGCTAAGACTTTTCCACCAAAGTTTTGGGCCGAGGCTATAAACTATGCATCCTATATATAGAATAGGGTGCTTGATAAATACCTTGATGGTATGACTCCTTTCGAAGCATGGAGTGGGCACAAGCCAGATGTGACCCATTTCAGGATTTTTGGCTCAAGGGCTTGGTCTAGAATTCCAACAGAAAATAGGAAGGCTTTGCAGCCCAAAATACAAGAGTGTCTATTTGTTGGGTACTCTTAAGATTCAAAAGGGTACAAGTTGATCAATTTGATCACAAACAAATCCTTCATTGAAAGGAGTGTTCAGTTCCAAGAAGAGCCTTTAGCAGCCATTGAAGTTGGATAGTCTTCTTCACCACCAGAACCATTGAATGTAAGTGAAGAGACACATGAGTTTTCTGATTCTGATATGTCTGATAATGATGATTTAATTACAGATCCTGATAGTCCTACAAGACCAAAATGGGAAGCAAAGACCATTCATGCAGCTGGGGAACTAGCTGGAAATCTTAGTGATCCTAGGAGGACTATATCTCAATTTGAGAGTGTCCTGTGTATGAAAGAACCTTTGTTTGCAGAGAAGTGCTATCTGATGGTTGAATCAGACCCATAGACATATGAATATGCAGCACATGATCCAAGATGGAAAACAACCATGAAAGAAGAATTCATCTCACTCCAGAAGAACAACACTTAGGAACTGGATGATCTTTCCCCAGGGAGGAAGCTAGTTCAATGTAAGTGGGTTTTCAAAACTAAGTTTTCTTCTAATGGTTCAGCTTTGAAATATAAGGCAAAATTGGTAGCCAAGTTCTACTCACAGGTACATGGTATTCACTACAATGAGACCTTCGCAACAGTGGCAAAGATGGACTCCATCAGGCTAGCCTTAGCCATTGCAGCTTCGAAGCAGTGAGAGGTAAATGACATGGATGTGAAGTGTGCTTTCCTGAATGGAGATCTTACTAAATATATTTACATGCAGCAGCCTCAAGGGTTTTTTACTAATCCATCTTTTGTGTGCAAGTTAAAGAAATCATTGTATGGGATTGGTATGCCAAGATTGATATCTTTCTGCTGTCATTGAGTTTTGTTCCATGAAAGTCTGATCCTAATGTTTATTTGAAGCTAATTCATGGTTCTTTGATGATTATTGTCTTGTATGTGATGACCTTCTGATTATAGGAAGTTCAAAGAAAGAAATTTCCTCCTTGAAGGATGCAATGAACCATGCATTTTCTATGACTGATTTGGGGTTGTTGAGCCAATTCTTGGGTCTAGAAATTTCCCAATCCCAACATGGAATAAAGGTAAATCAGTCCAAGTATGCTTCAAATTTGCTGAACAAGTTCAATATGAAAGATTGCAAGCCAGCAAGACTCCCTTCCTTTCAGGATTTAATATTGAAGAAGCAAGTTCTTCTCCTATGGTAAATAGTACACTGTAGAGGAAATTGATTGGGTGTTTGATGTACCTTACACACACTCAACCTGATATTTCTTATGCAGTAAGTTTGGCTTCAAGATACATGGATCAGCCTCATGAGATCCATTGGAGAGCACCCAAAAGGATCGTTAACTTTGTTGAGGGAACAAGAACTCATGGGATCTTCTACAAAGCTAAATTTGATCTTGATTTGATTGGGTTTACTGACAGTGATTGGGTAGGTGACAACACAGATAGAAAGTAAACATCAGGATATGTGTTCATTCTTGCTGAAGGACCAATAAGCTGGTCAATCAAGAAATAGAGTGCCATTGCACTTCATCTACAGAAGTAGAGTACAAAGGAGTTGTAAATGCAGTAACTCAATGTTTATGGTTGCAGGGGATACTTGGTGAGTGTGGCTTTGAATCAGAGTTTTCAACCATTATCTATTGTGATAATCATAACACAATTAGAATCTACAATGATCCAGTTCAGAAACATAGAACCAAACACATTGAGATCCATATGCACTACATCAGACAACTTGTGCATGATAGCACCATTCACCTACTCTTCTGTGCATCTTCAGAACAAGTAGCAGACATCTTCACCAAAGTTTTTTGTGAGAAAACATTCAGCAATCTCAAATAAATGCTGGGGATTTTTTATCATGCTGTGAAGCATGATTGATGGCAATATTTTCAAATTTTGTTTTACTGTCCATGTTTAAGGGAGGATTTTCCCACTGGGTTTTTGCTTCTTTCCTTGGTTAAATGGACATGCAGTATGTAAAGGGTGACTAAGCCTTGTTTCTAGGCCCTATAATTTTTTAATATTTACTCATAAAGTCAGGCTTAAGGGGGGGTGTTAGAATAATCAACCCATAGTTAGCTACTATAGACATTAATTAATCGATTTTTGTCTTATTTGCCTAGTTTCCAATATTCCACTCTAGGCAAGTTGTCTTCCACATGTCCTAGAAGTCAACCTTGATAAAATTGAGTCATGGAGCGCTTGGGAAACCTCCTAGAAACCATATTTAGTAGTTCTACTTTATTCTGGATTCTCCCTAGCGCATATCTGCTTTTTCTGCTAAGTTTCCTGCTTTATTGATATTTAAGGCAAAAGGGAAAGTAAGAATAGGTGTAGTTGACTTATTTTTTTCCCCCATCATCCTCCATTTATTTCTCCTAATAAAAGCATGCATGATTTGTCTTTCCATCGCTTATTAGCTTTCCCATTTGACTTTGCCAATTCGTGAACCTCTAGGTAGATTTGGAAACTGCTTTATGCACCTATGGGGGATTTGACTAGATTTAGTAAGCCTGATTTTTTACTATTTCGAATGAGATCCTTATGCATTTGAATCTCTCATGTAATTATATATTGTAGCATCCTATGACTTCATAAGGCTGGATATTGTACACTTATTCAATACAGATTAGTGTTATGCTCAAATTTCAGTCTCCTTTGTGTGGAAATTTGCATGTTTGATTAGCAATTTTATGAGTGCAATTGTTCTATCACCTTGGTTCAATTTCCACAGTATCAACCAAGAGAATATATTTTTATCATTTGAGAATTTTTCATTTGTGAATTGAGAGAGCCAGTAGATGACTAGTTTCTTGCCTTAGCCAATTTCGAGGGTGAAAGATTCCCATCCAAGTAGGTGTTTGGATAGGACACTATGGTATTTCATGGAGATTTTATGGAGATTTTATTTTCAGGTGTAAAATACAGGTCATATCATGTTTCCTTCTAGTGCAACACCTTCTCTCAACCATTTCCAATTTTTATTGCATATTCTTTCTCATGGAGGGATTGCTCTTTGGGTGAGCTATTGTACTCTTTGGGAGAGATTATATTGATCCATTTCTCATTGTAATAATTTAATATTGTATTTAATTCATTCTCATAAAGTATCAAGTCTAAATATAAAAGGGTTGTATGTAAAAGTGACTATTAATGAGCAAACAATGACCATTTCCCCACTATATTGATGTATGCCATGGTAATGTTGATTATTTCGAATGGAAGAATGTATCTCTGATCTATTTATGATTAATGGAATTTAATTTATGATTATTACAAGTTTCATGTTTAGCACTTAATAATTTTAGGTTATTTTACTCAGTTTAATTGCATTTGGAGAAGATTTGGTGCCATTTCCCCAAGGGCCGAATTAGTTATTTTGTAGCTGTTTGGGAGAGGGTCATAAAAACTTGTATAAACTGAATAATTATGCATATGAGACCTTAAAATTTTCCCTTAAATTTTTTTTTCCTCTTTTCATAAATTCAAGTGGGTTTGGGAGCATTTGAGAATCCATTTCCAACATTTACACGGGGGGGATTGGAACCCCAATTTGCTAGTAAAGACTCCTACTTTGACCAAAATATTAAACAAGTTTCCAGAAGCAATTGGAGGGTAATAAATCATCCCTACACATAATATTCAAGTATTGATATCATTCATACACCTTATCATAATATTTGGGAGCATTTGGGTCAATTTGGAGACATAGACATCAAAACTACTCAAAGGTCGAAATAGGAGAAAAGGTGGAAAATTGGTCATTTTAATAAAATTTCAAAAAAGGGAAATTAAAAGTGGTATAAAAGCATGTTATTGGAACCTAATGGTCTTAAATAGGAGTCAAATCAATAATCCGCCACCCATAGAACCTGAAGTTGAAGGTGTTTTTGTTGAAATAGAAGAATAAGAGGTACATCCTGTTGAAACTATGACTGACGAGGGGAAGGGACACATTGAACATGATAAGGAGGACTATATTAAAATCATGAAACATATATTTGATGAAATAACCAATAACATGACCCAGATGTTTATGAAATGATTTGAATTGTTTGCTAGCAAATTTGGAAGCGAAGGATTAATAAGAGATAATAGTAGTTCACAATCAGAAGAGAAGAAGACAATGGGCGAGCATATTTTCTCGAGAACAGGACCCCATAATAGACCCCATGAATTTCAGAGCACAACAAGGACTACTGCACCTAAATTTATTATACCCAAACAAGAGTCTAAAATTCGACTTGAACTTGCTATAATGGAAAAAGAATGGGATAAATTGGATGAAGATTGTAAGAAAAGTATACCATTTAATCAGTACTTTATTTCTGCAAACAAACTCATAAAGAAGGAAGATAATAGGTCTCTATACAAAAACAAAGAATTAAATTTTTCCATTGTTAAAGTTCCACTCCCTACTTTTGATGGTTCCTCTCAAAGTTTTGCAAACACTTGCGTGCAAAAATTAGATGTGTATTTTCAATTGAATCCGATGGTGGATTGAAGATGCCTTTAAAATGGCCATTTTGCACTTGGAAGGAAATGGAAATGAATGGTGGTTTCATGGACTCAAAAATTTGGGTCATGATCAGGTTAAAAAATATGGATAATTTATTTATAGTGTAGTAGAGATATTTGAGCAAAAAGATCCGGAATTGCCTTTCAAAGAACTAGCCCAATTGAAGCAAGTCGGGAACCCTACTAATTATATGATGGACTTTCAAAAATCAAGGTGGATGATGTGTCTATGGGAAGTTAGTATTGATTTTCAGTGAATGCTTGGATGAACCCTTTAAAGTTTTGGTCAAATCCCACAAGCCCACTACATTAAAAGATGCAATGAGCTTGACTAGAGATCTCCAAAATGTGCTTCCTATAACAAGATTTATTCCCAAGCCTAACTTCAAATTTGAAAAGAAGCCTTGGAAAAGAGATGCACCTGATAAGAAGAATTTTCAAAGAGATTCAATTGAAAATAATAAGAAAGAAGGAATAAACAGGGATGAATTTCGAAGAAAACAATTGTGCTTCACATGCTTTCAACCATGGACATCGAGGCATAAATGCACTAAAGGAAAAGATCAATATATAGAAGTATTTCCTGGTAACAATGAGTATGAATGGGGTATGGATGAAGACGGAAAAAATTCATATCAAGAGGAGGCATATGAGAAAATATCTGAAGAAGAAATATTAGAAGAAAATCAGTCTTCACTGCACAAAGCAACAATGGCAGTACTTTCAACAGTGCCTCGCTATCACACTATTTGATGCAAGGGTGTGGTACTAGGACAAAGAGATTCAGTTTTGGTAGATGGAGGAGCCACACATAAATTCATTGATGCATATATGGTTGAGAAAAGGAAGCTACCTGTTGAACCATTCGATGGCTTCACTATTGTCATTCCTGGTCACAACACAATGCAGTGCAAAAAATGGGTTCCAAAGCTGCAAGTCACGGTAGGTAACTATACTTTTGTTGATCATTTTTATGTGGTTGATGTCGCTGATACTAAGTTGGTTTTGGGAGTGAAATGGATGTATTCTATAGGGGAGAATACAGTAAATTATCAAATTCCTAAAATAAAATTTCAAGATTTGAAAGGTGTACTAAGGGTTGTGAGAGGGCAGCACACTTACCCAAATCAAGTAGTGACTTGCAATAGTATGCAATATATATTGAGGCATGGGGAAATATAATGGGTTTTTGAATGTCATATCACATATCCCAAGCTAGAAATAAAGTTTTTTGAACACCCAAAGGATATAGAGAAACTATTGAAAAAGTATGAAAAAGTTTTTAGAGATCTTCCACATGGTAGACCACCTGATAGGGGGGTTGAGCACAACCTTGTTTTGGAGGAGGGTACTTCACCCATTCAGATAAAACCTTATAGACATCCTAATATATTCATAGACGAGATTTAGAAGGCCATCCAAGAATTTTTAGAGTTGGGATTCATTAGACCAAGATATAGCCCTTATGCTTCTTCAGTAGTGTTGGTAAAGAAAAATGATGGAAGCTTGAGGATGTCTATAGATTTTAGATCTTTGAAAAAGAATACCATCAAGAATAGGTATCCTATTCCTAGGATTTATGAGCTCATGGATGAGCTATTTGGAGCCAAATATTTCTCCAAAATTAACCTTAGATCAGGTTATCACCAAATTCGAATGAAGGAAGAAGATGTGCAAGAGACTACTTTTCGATGTCATTATGGTCACTTTGAGTTTCTTGTTATGCCATTTGAATTAACCAATGCTCTAGCCACATTTTAAGACTGCATGAATAGAATATTTTTCAAGCATAGTAGAAGGTTTTTTTTGGTCTTCTTTGATTATATTCTCATTTACATTAAAGCTTGGGAAGAGCACTTGCAACATCTAGAGATTGTGTTGAAAATTTTCCAAGAACAGTCCTTGTTTTCTAAGATGTCTAAATGTGAATTTTGGATGAAGGAAATGTTGTATCTTGGGAAAATTATTGGGAAAAAAGGAGTGAAATTGCACATTGAAAAAATCAGGGCTATCTTAGGATGCTCATCACCAAAAAACATCACTGAATTAAGAGGCTTCATTGGAATATGCACCTTTTATAGAAAGTTTGTGAAAGGGTTCTCCAAGTTGACTTCTCCACTCATTGATTTGAATAATAAGGATTCTTTCAAGTGGGATGAAGAGGCTGAAAATGCCTTCCAATAAATGAAATAGGTAATGAATATTTTTCCCATACTTGCATTACTTTATTTTTCTAATCCTTTTGTTGTTGAATGTGATGCTTCGGGTGGAGGAATAGGGGTTGTCTTAAAGCAAGGCCAACACCCTATAGCCTTTGAGAGAATAAATTTAGAGCCTCATGAAAAAATTTAATCCATATATGGAAAATAAATGTTGGCCATCATGCATGCATTGGCCAAGTATCGACAATATTTGGTAGGAAATAAGTTTGTGGTGAAAGCTAACCACAATAGTCTAAGGCACTTCCTCACCCAAAATGATCTAAATGAAAGGCAAAAAAAGTGGGTAATAAATATTAAAGCTTATGTTTTTTATATTGAATATGTTAAAAGGAAGAATAACATTGTAGTAGATGCATTATCTCGAATACCTTCTTTTTCTCTCATGGACATTGCTAAAGATTGGAAAACCATGTTACTAGTTGAATATGCCAAAGATAAATTTGCTTGTGATGTGTTATATGGAATAAAGGGGGATTATAAATATAGGATTTTGAATTGGATGATATATTATAAGGGAATAATTTATTTCGTTCAATATTCAAAGCTCAAGTACAAAATTTTGCAAGAAGCACATGATTCCCCACTAGCTGGCCATCTGGGGATCTTCAAAACGTATAGGAAATTGAGGAAAATATTATTTTGGAATGGGATGAAGGAAGATGTTAATAAATATGTGAATGAATTTAAGGTATTTCAGAAAAAAAAATAAGAACTTGCATACCCATCTGGTTTATTGCAACCATTTCCCATTTCAGAGCAAAAATGGGACAATATCTCAATGGATTTCATCACCGGTTTGCCCAAGTATTTGGGTAAGGATTGCATATATGTGGTACTGGATAGATTGAAAATTTTTGCTCATTTATATGCTTTTATATCATCTTTTAGTGCTGCACAAGTGGGTGATATTTTTTTCAAATAAATATTCAGATTGCAAGGGCTCCCCAAGAACATTGTAAGTGATAGAGATAGTAGATTCATGGATGCTTTTTGGAAAGAAAGTTTTAGATTGGTGGGAACTCAGTTGACTCCAAGTACAAGCTATCATACTCAAACTGATGGAAAAATAGAGAGGGTGAATCAATGGTTGGAAGGGTACCTACAAAACTATCTAGGAGAACAACAAAAAGCATGGGCAAAATGGTTACACTTGGGTGAGTTTTGCTACAACACCACTTTTCATATGTCAATAGGGATGTCTCATTTCAAATAATTATATGGTTATGATGAAATTACATTTTTTGAGATGATATTTGGTGATAGTAGAGCTCCAAAAGCTAAATATTGGGTGGAAGAGAGCCATGAAAGTTTAAATCTTTTGAAAGGCAACTTGCAGGTTGCCCAAAATCAACAAAAACAATATGCAGATAGACATAGAGAAGAAAGGAAATTTTGGGTTAATGATTTATTATATTTTAGGTTTCATCCATACAAACAAACATCTCTCAAAAATAATGGGGAAGAAAACATAAAACCAAGATACTATGGCCCATTCAATGTAGTTCGGAAGATTGGGGAAGTAGCATATGAATTGGAACTTCCGTAAGGGAGTAAAATAAATAATGTATTTTATGTTTCTTGTCTAAAAAAATATATTTTTAAGTAAATTGTCACTTCAAAAATACTTCCTCCTTTGGATGACGAATTTCATCTCACACTTGTTCCGAAAAAGATTTTGAAGACAAGGGAGAGGAGATTGAGAAGCAGAACTATCAAAGAATACTTAGTACAATAGAAGCCTATACCAAGTGAAGATGCCACATGGGAAGAGAAGAATATTTTACAATATCCAAATCTGAAATTGCTTGAGGACAACAAATCTTGGTTTGGGAGGACTGTAATGTCCCCATTCAAATAATTGCATAGTAGGATAATTCCATCAATCCTACTAGTTCCCTAGGTTGGATGGATACATTTGGAATTTTAATAAGGGAGATAATAAATGATGTCCAGATATTAGAATGGAATAAATATTTAATAATGGAGCTTATTGAATAAATACACGAGAAAATTGACATGGTAATGGAGCATCGAGACAGATGGAGATTATGGGGCCCAAACAAGAAAGAATTTATGTGCCACATGGCATCCTCCTCTTGACATTTCAAATCCATGGGAAGCCTAATGTTCTTGGATGAGTTATAAGGATAATACACTTGTCCATGTGCCTCATAGGTTGAATTTGGAAGGAAATGTAACTTAAATGGGAGAGGAAGAGTCAAATGGGAGCTTGTTGGACACTTGGGATAGATTCCCTAATATCTATGACACCAATGATGAAGATGCTATGAAATTTATGACATATTGCAGACCTGAAGGATGACATCTGGCCATTTTGACATGTCAGGTCAAAATATGGCATCCAAGAAGGTGTTCATGTGATTTGGGGAAGCTCAATGGGTTCCCACTTGAATTAGGGGAAGATGGAAGGCTAGGAAAGGGAGGACACATGGTGAATCTTGAGCACACATGCTAATTTGAATTGGATTGAGTTTGTGGATGGATTGGTAGCCTTATAAGGATAAAGATGTTTATAAAATATAGGTATCAAACAAGAGAATCGATTTTGATCATTTTGAAAATTTTCATTTGTGAATTGAGAGAGCTAGTGGATGACTAATTTCTTGCCTTAGCCAATTTCGAGGGTGAAAGATTCCTATCCAAGTTGGTGTTTGGAGAGGCCACTCTGATATTTCATGGAGATTTAATGAAGTTTGTATTTGTAGATGTAAGCTACAAGGAATATCGTGGTTCCTTCTATTGCAACACTTTCTCTCAACCATTTCCAGTTTTTAATGCATATTCTTGCTCATAAAGGGATTGTGCTTTGGGTGAGCTATTGTACTCTTTGGGGGAGATTATCCTGATCCATTACTAATTGTAATAGGTTAATATGATATTTTATTCATTATCATAAATTATGAGGTCGGAATATCAAATGTTTGTATGTAAAAGTGACTATTAGTGAGCAAACAATGACCATTTCCCCACTATATTGATGTATGACATGGAAATGCTGATTATTTCGAATGGAAGAATGTCTCTCTGATCTATTTATGATGAATTGACTGTAATGTATGACTATTAAAAGTTTTATGTTCATCACTTATGAATTTGAGGTCATTTTACTCAGTTTAATTGCATTTGGAGAAGATTTGGTGCCATTTCCCCAAGGGTCGAATTAGTGATTTTGTAGCTGTTTGGGATAGGATCATAACAACTTGTATAAACTGGAAAATGATGCATATGAGACCTTAAATATTACCCTTAAAAATACTATTCCTATTTTCATAAATTCAAGTGGGTTTTGGAGCATTTGAGAAGCCATTTCCAGCATTTACCCAGGGGGAATTGGAACCCCAATTTTCTAGTAAAGATTCCTACTTTGACTAGAATATTAAACAAGTTTGTAGAAGTAATTGGAGGGTAATAAACCATACATGAACATAATATTCAAGTATTAATATCATCCATACACCTTCTTGTTAGAATAATCAACCCATAGTTTACCCACTTAGACATTAATTCATTTATTTTTGTCTTATTTGCCTAGTTCATGTGTCCCACCTTGTGCAAGTTGTTATTTGCCTATCCATAGAGGTAAAAATTGCCACATTTGACTCATGTAGTGCATGGGAAATCCGAACGAATCAAATCTTCTTTATTCCTGGCCTCCTAGGTGCCTATCTGCTTTTTCTGCTTTATTGCCTGCTTTTTCAGTGTTTTAAGGCAAATGGGAAAGCTAGACTAGGTGAGGTGAACTTGTTTTTTGTCCTACACATCCTCCTCTCTTTTCTCCATGAAAAAGAATGTATGAGCTGCCATTCCACCACTCTTTAGCTTGCCTAAGCCTTTTTTCCAATTCGTGAGCTCCATGACAGATTTGGGATCAACTTTTACACCTATGGGGGATTTGCTTATTTTTGGTAAGCCTGCTTTTCACTCGATTCGATATGCCTTATCATGCAATCGAATCTCCTATGTATGATATTTATTCAGCAGTCAATTTTATTACAAGGTTGGCTATTGTACACTTACATAATACAGTTTAGTGTTACAGCTCCATTTTCAGTCTCTTTTGTGAGTGATTTTGCATGATCAATTGTTAATTGTTGTGAGTAAAATTAATCTATTACTGGGTTTAATTTCCACATGGTATCAGAGCTGGTATAGATTGTATTCTCTCCTTCAAAAATTTTTTTGCAGGTTCAACATCAAAGACTGGGAGCCTTCTACTGACAGCCGGGACAAATTTTCTAGAGCTATGGATCAATAACAGAAAACTATCTTGACTCCCTTCAATTTCTTTGAATGGAAAGCAGAGATGGAGATACTGTTGAGAGCAAAATGCATCTATAGGGTGACTATGGAAATAGAAGCAGATCCCAATGCAGCTGCAGAGAAGATAAAATGGCACAACAGGAGGGATGAGGCCTATGGCCTTCTGTGTCTGAGTATTTCCAGAGACCTCCTTTTCCATATTGATGGATTGACATCACCAAATGAAGTATGGGAGAAGCTTGCTAATATTTTTAGAAATACAGATGAGATGAGGGGACATCAAATCGAAAATGAGCTGATTTCTCTGAGTCCAAATATCTTTGAATCCCTGCAGCTATATTTCTCCAAGTTCAAAGCATTAGTTTTGCAGCTGAAATAATGTGGTATTGAAAAGAAAGATGATCAGCTCGTACTGGCCATCCTCTCGAAGCTAGGCCCTAACTATTTAGTGTTTGTTTTGACCTTCTATGCCACAAAACTGACAGCTCGAGCCTGGAATATGCCTAGCCTTGTAGATTTCATGGAATATCTCACACAAGAACAGGACAAGCTGGTGATGATGGGCACCATCAAACCATCCAAAGATCAAGCTTTGATTGCTGGAGATTCGAGGGTGGATTCAAAAAACAAAAAGAAATCTAAAAAGCCACCTGAGCAAAAGAGATACAAGAAACAGTCTCTGGAGGATCTACAAGGTCCCAAGAAGAATACCTAGAAGAAGAAAAACAAAGGTGAAATGAACAAGTGCGCATACTGCAATAAGGGCAATCACTCTAAAAGCTCTTGTATGAAAAAGCAGATTGATATGATGACCCAACTCCTGGAGAAGAATGGCATCTCCCTTCCAGAAAGCTCAAAGAAGAGAGAAGGAGGATCAAGTTCAGATGACAGAGAGAGAGTTCATGCATTGGTTGCTGGCACATCAATCTCACCCAGTTTTATCATTGATTCTGGAGCTTCAAGACACATGGTTTCGACTAAGGAGGCCTTCTCCTCACTGGACAAGTCGAAAGGACCATCTATTGTACTGGGAGATGACTCTCTCACTGAAAGTATGGGCAAAGGAAGGATAGATCTTGATCATGGCCAGTTCAGCAATGTGCTGTATGTCCCTGGTCTCGCCTCCAAGCTCCTGTCAGTGTACCAGATGCCCCACACTGGGTATCCTAAGAAGGTCATATTCTCCCCCTATGAAGTTGAGATCACATAGATCTCAAGTGGTAGAGTCATTGCAAAAGGAGTTGCAAATCATGCTCAAAAGGTATACATGTTCTCACACTTCCTACCCTACTCAAACCCCTCTGCTCTTCTGATTGATGCTAATGAAGCTAGAAAGCTATGGCATGAAAGATTTGGCCACCTAAACTACAAATATCTATCTGATATTAGTGAAAAAGAGATGGTCATAGGGTTTCCCAAGATAAAATTTTCCAAAGGAGTCTGCCAAGGTTGTATCCTAGGAAAACACCCAGAGCACAAATTTGAGAGAGCTAGTCATGAGAGAACCTCTGCACCCCTCGAGCTGATTCACAGTGATGTTGCTGGCCCATTCCCTCATATGTCCATGAGTCAGGCCAAATATGGATTGACCTTTATTGATGAATTTTCTAGGTATTGCTGGGTTCACTTCCTGAAACACAAGTCTGAAGTTTTTGGCCTATTCAAAGTCTTTAAGGCTTTGGTTGAAAACCAGTCTGGAAGGAAACTCAAGGCCCTCAGATTTGACAATGGTGGTGAGTATGTCAAGTCTGAGTTTATTAATTATTGTGCAGATGCAGGTATTCAGATGCAGCATTCTATCCCCTACACACCACAGCAAAATGGTGTTGCTGAGAGGAAGAACAGATCACTGAAGGAGATGGAAACATGCATGATGGAGGCCAAAAATTTTCCACCAAAGTACTGGGCCAAAGCTATCAACTGTGCAGCCTATATCTAGAATAGGGTGCCTCACAAATAGCTTTATGGCATAAATCCGTTCGAAGCATGGAGTGGGCACAAGCCAGATGTGACCCTTTTCAGTATTTTTGGCTCAAAGGCATGGGCTAGAATCCCAACAGAGAAGAGGAAGGCTTTGCAGCCCCAAATCCAAGAGTGTCTTTTTGTTGGATACTCTAAAGATTCAAAAGGGTACAAGTTGATAAATTTGAGCACAAACAAATCCTTCATTGAAAGGTGTGTTCAGTTTGAAGAAGAACCCCTTGCAGCAGTGGAAGTTGGTGAAGCCTCTTCACCACCTGAACCTCAAGAAGTAAGTAAAGAGTTTGTTGAACATACTGATTCTGATTTTTCTGATGGATATGAGTTTATTGCAGACCCTAACAGCCCTACAAGGCCAAAATGGGCAGCCAAGACACTACATGCAGCAGGAGAGCTAGCTGGGGATCCCAATGACCCAAGGAGGACAAGATCTCAATTTGAGAGTGGTATGTGCATGAAGGATCCTATGTTTGATGAAAAATGATATTTGATGGTGGATTCTGATCCTCAAACATATGAAGAAGCAGTAGGATATCCAATATGGCAAACAACCATGAAGGAGGAGTTCAGCTCACTCCAAAAGAGCAACACATGGGAGCTAGTGGATCTTCCTCCAGGAAGAAAGTTAGTCCAGTGTAAGTGGGTCTATAAGACCAAATTTGCTGCTGATGGTTCACCACTAAAGTACAAGGCCAGATTGGTATCCAAGGGCTACTCACAGGTTCATGGCATAGATTACAATGAGACCTTTTCCCCAGTGGCAAAGATGGATTCCATCAGGCTAGCTCTAGCCATTGCAGCCTCAAGGCAATGGGAGGTACATCACATGGATGTAAAGTGTGCCTTCCTGAATGGAGATCTCACTGAGAATATATATATGCAGCAGCCTCAAGTTTTTTCTACTAACCCTTCTCTTGTGTGCAAGTTGAGAAAGTCATTGTATGGGCTAAAGCAAGCCCCCAGGGCTTGGTATGCCAAGATCGATAGCTTCTTGCTATCACTGAATTTTGTTAAGTGCAAATCAGATCCAAATTTATATTTGAAGTTAGTTAATGGTTCATTAATGATCATTGTGTTATATTTTGATGACGTCCTCATTACAAGAAGCTCATAGGCTGAGATTGCTTCCTTAAAAGGAGCTATGAACCAAGCCTTCTCCATGACAAATTTGGGGCTCTTAAGTCAATTTTTGGGGCTTGAGATCTCTCAAACCAAAGATGGAATCAAGGTGCACCAGTACAAATATTCCTTGGACTTGCTGAACAAATTCAAAATGAAGGATTGCAAAGAAAGCAAAACTCCTTTCCTTTCAGGAGTGAAGCTGAAAGAAGCTGATTCTTCACCGATGGTAAACAATACACTGTATAGGCAATTGATTGGATGTTTGTTGTATATGACACATAATCGACCTGATATTTGTTATGCAGTAAGTGTGGCTTTTATATTCATGGATCAGCCTCAATAGATCCATTGGAAAGCAGCCAAAAGGATCCTTAACTTTGTTCAGGGAACAAGGACACATGGGATCTTCTATAAAGCAAAATCTGATCTTGGTTTGATTGGATTTACTGACAGTGATTGGGCAGGTGATAGCACAGACAGAAATTCCACATTAGGATGTTTGTTCATGCTTGTAGAAGGGCCAATCAGCTAGTCAAGCAAGAAACAGAGTGCCATTGCACTCTCATCTACAGAAGCTGAGTACAGAGGAGTTGTTAATGCAGCAACTCAAGGTTTATGGTTGCAGGGTTTACTTGGAGAGTGTGGATTTGAACCAGAGTATTCAACTACCATATGCTGTGATAACCCAAGTACCATTCGAATCTACAAGGATCTATTTCAGAAGCAGAGAACCAGACAAATTGAGATCCATATGCACTACATCAGAGAACTTGTGCATGATGGCACCATTCACCTACTCTTCTGTTCATCTTCAGAAAAAGTAGCTGATATCTTCACCAAAGCATTTTGTGAGAAGACCTTCAGCAATATCAAATCACTGCTAGGGATTACTGATCATGCTATGAAGCATGAGTGAAGACAAGATTCCAAAATTTTGTTTTACAGTCCATGTTTAAGGGAGGATTTTCCCAAGTTGGTTTTGCCTCTTTCCTTGGTTGTATGGACATGCTGTATGTAAAGGGTGACTAAGCCTTATTGCTAGGCCCTATAATTTTCTTATATATTACTCATAAGTCAGGCTTAAGGGGGGGTGTTAGAATAATCAACCCATAGTTTACCCACTTAGACATTAATTCATTTATTTTTGTCTTATTTGCCTAGTTCATGTCTCCCACCTTTTGCAAGTTGTTATTTGCCTATCCATAGAGGTCAAACTTGCCACGTTTGACTCATGTAGCACATGGGAAATCCCAAGGAATCAAATCTGCTTTATTCCTGGCCTCCTAGGTGCCTATCTGCTTTTTCTGCTTTATTGCCTGCTTTTTCAGTGTTTTAAGGCAAATGGGAAAGCTAGACTAGGTGAGGCAAACTTGTTTTTTTTCCTACACATCCTCCTCTATTTTATCCATGCAAAAGAATGTATGAGCTTCCATTCCACCACTCTTTAGCTTGCCTAAGCCTTTTTTCCAATTTGTGAGCTCCATGACAGATTTGGGATCAGCTTTTACACCTATGGGGGATTTGCTTATTTTTGGTAAGCCTGCTTTTGACTAGATTCGATGTGCCTTATCATGCAATCGAATATACTATGTATGCTATTTATTCATCATCCTATGTTATTACAGGGTTGGCTATTGTACACTTACATAATACAGTTTAGTGTTACAACTCCATTTTCAGTCTCTTTTGTGAGTGATTTTGCATGATCAATTGTTAATTGTTGTGAGTAAAATTAATCTATTACTGGGTTTAATTTCCACACTTCTCAGAATATTTGGGATCATTTGGGTCAATTTGGATACCTAGACATCAAAACTAGTCAAAGGTCAAAATAGGAGAAAAGTGAAAAAATTGGTCATTTCAATAAAATTTCGAAAAAGGTACATTACACCCACTCACTCATGCACTCCAAAACACATAGAATACCCTAATTTATGTCCTAGCATGCTCCATCATGTTCACACTAGCATGTGTGACTGTTTGAGGTGGTTTGGGAGCTCATTGGTCCACCTTGGGGGATTTTGAGGCCAAATCTAAGCTTGCCATATGTATGCATCCAAATTTACTCCAATGCTAACGATTTATTACTATTGTAATATGAAAATGTTCTAGACATATTTACATGTTGGACAGTCATAATAAACTCAGCTATTGACTACATTTCTATCTTTTAATTTCACTCTTTCTACTGTTTTCTGCGTAATTTGTGAATAATATTGAACTGTGAGGATTCCCTTAGCTCCTAGATCTCGTTATGAATCAGATACTCACATTTTTATATGGAAAATATGTATAACTCTAAAAAAATGGAATTCTTCTAAAATTGGTATGTTGTTTTTTATAAAGCATAATGCATATGTTTCTATTCAGCCCTGAGTGTGGTATGTAAATTGTCCAAATTTGTAAAAACAATTATGTAGAGTTGTAGATAAGAAGGGTTTCTAGTGCAGTGTATTTTTCTTAAAATTTTCAAGTTAATGTTATATCTTTTTAAAATTAAGGAATTCAATGAATCCCTATAATGATAAGGTCAAGTGTTAGGACCCACTATTATAGCCTTAACACAGTCAATTTACTTTTTTCTTTAGTGCATAGTTCTTCTAGTATAATTGTGTGGGATATTTTTCATTTTCAAAATAGGTGAGATAGTCAAAGGCTATAACTGAAATACATGACTTATATTTTATGTAAATATGGCACGATTGCAAACAAAAATGAATAAAAAATAGAAAATACTAACAAAAAAATAGATATTTGGAATATGAAGAAAGAGCTGTATAAGTGTGTGTTAGTACAAAGATTTTCAAGGACTTTTTTCCCAGAAAATAGAAACTATAGCATTCAAGAAGCTAATCCACAGGAGCATAACAAACGAATGGCATAGAAAAAATGTCTCGGCATATGATCAAGAGGGAAAATCGAATGCTAGTTAGGAGTAGTGGAAAACCATCGATTAGTTGTTGATTGATGGTAATGATGAATAACACATGGGATAATTTCTCAAGAGATAAATTAAGGTGTAGGTTAAATCAATAAATTTAATTGAAAGATCAACAATCATGTTTAATAACTCATTGGTAAAGTTATCATGAGATAAGATAGGGTGGAAAGATGATAAAAAAATGCATCGATAGATTGATGATGGAGGTTGATAGCTCCTCAATAAATTGATGGGACATTAATTTGTCTCGCCAAGGAGTTATAAATGACAAAACTTGTCACATGGCATGTTTTTAGTGGAAACTCCTCTCCCAACCTTTTGTGTAAAATTTCCAAGCCATGGGGAATTATGGTTTATCCAAAACCACGTCAGTTAGTCGAAACCACTAGACCCACCTAAATGGACACATAACCATCATGATAGCCCATCAACCCTTGAACACATGTCCACCTAGGCCCCACACCTAGGGTGATTTCATTTGATTGCATGCCAAATCATTTTAGGCCAACTATCCATTATTTCAAAATTTCTACCCATTATAATTACAAACTTTTCAAAATTTTATACCCATTATAATTACAAACTTTTCCATATTTTACCCTTACCACTGGTCATAGAGAAGGAGACCTAGTTCAAACCAATCCTTTCTTCTAGAATATATATGCAAAAGAATCTCTTGGCTACCTTTACAGGTACTTTCAAATATTCATTATTTTCCCCAAATCATTGAATTTCATGAGAATATAGTCTGTGTATCGTAATTCATAAATATCATAACCTATTAAATATCATCCAAGTGCATAGTGAATCCTATCCATGGACCAGTATTCCAAAACCTTGAGTTCCAAATTGTTGTTTGTTGGTGATGAACATTTAATGGATAGACATGTTGGGGTATATTACCAAAATATACAAAGCCAACCTAAATTAAATACTAGAATAAGTACAATAATTATTCAGCGTAAATTAGGTGCACTTGCACCTATTGGATTCTGACTTGGCTACAGTGGTATGCACTAAATTCGTGTACTTCACCAAATTTGTGGCCTGGTGTTCCAAACAATACTCTCCTAGTAAACCCCCCATCCTATAATCAGAAATTTTTACTATCATATTTAGTATAGATTCCCAAGTTTACAACAAAAATGTTTTCCATCCTTGATTTTTTTAAAGTCCAAGATCTTGATGAAAGAGACCTATATGTCGCTTATAGATATCTCATCAGCTTAGAAATAAATTGGTTCCTTCTTCAACATATGGATAAAGGAATTGTCCTCCATGAAACCCCTCTGCTATATGAATTAGTAGTATTTTTTGAGCCATCTAGGAAAGCTATGTCATTGATATGTATCATTCTTGGATATGAACTAGTTAATGAACTATCCCTATGTTTTATTTTAGGTCTAACCTCTATGTATTCCAACAGTTTCCCTAGGCATGAAATTTACAATCTCTTAGCCATAAATATTAAAGAGAAATTGAACGATTTCCCTTTTGTACCTCTCTGCAGATACCATTCTTGTGTCTTTTATTTTTTCATCCATCGAAACTGTGAGTACTTCAAATTTTTGAATTTAAATATGCTCGATGAGCAAGTTAACCCCCTTCTAGTTTTCAAATGGAATGAATTATTTTTAGGAAGGGATAACAACACCAATTTCATTGAGTTTACAAATGAAGTCATGAAGATATCATACACTATCATTCATGGTGAAGAGCCCCCTAGAATGTTTCCATAGAATCAAAAGTTTCTCCATTTCACACCTCAAACTGAAACTGGACATTGGTTTCTCCTTGAGAAATATACATTGTTCATAGTTTATGGATTTAAAGATTATCCTTATCAACTTCCAACATTCCTCACACCTATTTTTTTTACATTAAAATATGCAAGGAAGAAGTTCAAGGTTGATGAGGGACACTTCAGGAACTCTAGAAACCATCAAGCTTTTAATCTGTCTCAAGAAGTGGGCCCTTTCTAATTTAAGAGGTTAGGAGAACTGCATGAATTTGGAGAGCTATATAATAAATTTAAATATAAAAAAAACATAAGATTTTGAGTATGATCCAAGGGTATTATTTCAAATATGAGAATTGAAAACAAGAATTCTACCGATGAACCTAATCCAAGACCAGAATGGAATAACATAGCTAATCTATAGAGTTGGGAAGAAGTTCAAATAGTTCTAACAAGGCTAGAAGAAGAAATTTCCAAAGCACAAAAATCTAGACAAAAGAGTGGATTTAAGAAATATCTTAAAATTTTGACATTGATGATGTTGATTAAGAACACCCATCAAAGAGATCTAGGATGGAAGAGGGACCATTATCAGAAGAGTCATATGAGAA
>LPNX010953456.1:95458-105986 GCA_001517045.1 Pseudotsuga menziesii
TGGTTGGTGAATCTTCTATGCACACCCTGAAGAGCACTGGAATGAAAGGTATGGCCTAAGGGACCGTGTAGTATAGAAAGGGATACTTCCTTGTGTTGGGTGTGTAGGTATTGTGGATGACAGGCTAGATAGATCTTATCAAGGTGTCCCTGGCTCTGTGAATGAGCTCACTTGCTTAGTGATTCTTCCTTTCCACTTCCTTAGCATCTTGATAAACCCAAATGTATATTGGCTTGGATGACAGCCTAATAAACCCAATTGTATAATGGCTTGGCTACATCCTGATAGACTTAATCATAGATTGGCTTGACTGAACTACCTGATAAACCTAATTATTACTTGGCTTGGCCGAGTCTTGATGTGCATTTTGTCCATGTGTGAATCACTTTTTGAGTAGCCTGTAAAACCCAACGGTGTGTTGGCTTGGCTGAAAATATTGATAAACCCAACTATTAGTTGGCTTGGATAGACCTTAATGTGAATATTGGATATTTTTGAATCACTGCCTAAGTAGCCTGGCAAACTCAACTGTGTGTTGGCTTGGCTGGACAACCTGATAAACCCAACTGTAGGTTTCCTTGGTTGTGTTTGATGTGTTCTGGCTATGTGTGAGCCTGCTGTTCCCTAATTATTTGTGGAAATCATGTCCAACTCGGGGGTGGCAATTGTGTTGAGATATTAATGAACATGACTGACCTATGTTTGGGTGGAACGTTACAATGACATAGTTAGCTACGAGACAGCTTCATCTTCAAGATAATAATTCTTTGTGTAAATTCTGCAATGTATTTGTTTGAGAATTGTTATGAATATGTTGAATTCGTGCTAAAGTTTCAAGTAGAGTTTACTGCTGTTATATTTTCCTGCATTATACATCTGCATGTGGTTTTTGGTTCCTGATGCATTTTTCTTAAGTTCATCGAGGCTAGAATCCTGGTTACAAAGTCAGAATGAATATGCCTTAAATGTTTCCACACCCCAGAATCCTCCTGCGGAAGGCTGAAGGATGAAGAAGAAAAACAATCAAAATATGGCAAAATTTGGATTTTCGCACCCTTGAGTCTACCGTGGAAGGTGGGAGGCGGAAGGTAGAAATCAGAAAATAGAAAAATAAATAAGGGAAAACGTTGGTTTTCTACACCCCGGAGTCCACCTATAGAATGCAGAAGACGAAAGTCGAAATACAAAAGATAAAGGTAAAACATCTTGGGTTTTTTGCTAACCAAAGTCCACCGCGGAATGCAGAAGGTAGAAGGAGGAAAGAGGAAAGTGAAATTTGAGATAAGGTATTTCATGGTTTTATGTGATCCTGAGTCTATCGCTGAAGGCAGAAAGAGGAAATAGGAATGAACAATTGACGATGACGTATCTTAAGTTTCTTCTATCTAAAGTCTACAGTGAAATGTGGAAGGCAGAAGGATAATAAATGACTCCATCATAATTTGTGTTTTCGCTACTTGGAGCGCGCTGTAGAAAGAGGAAGGCAGAAAGCAAAAATGCCAGAAATAACAATGGAATTTTGCAGAGTTCCATCTCTCGCAAATCGGATTGAGGAATGCAGAAGGTGGAAGGTAGATGGTGGAAGTTGGAAAGGTCTTGAGAAGGGCGGAAATGAATTTCCTAGTTGTAGAAAGAATCTGTTAAGGGTGGAATGACTATTACAGAAGCCTCTGAGCTTGAGGATGAATGATTTAGGATGTTACATAACCCATGACTGTGATTAAAGAAGAAGACTTTTTTTTTTTTTGACTATGCGTATTAGTCAGGTGTATGGGTACATGTCAAAGTGGCATCAGAGCTGTGGGTTTCAACCCTATCACCTTTTGGGAACATCTAGTTCCGCTGCATTATGGAAAACTTGTGATAACAATAAAATTTTGTTGGTAATAAATAGTTTGCATAAAGAAAAATGTAGCCAAACAACTGGCATGTAATTTATAAATTTATGAGATTATTGCACAGCTAACAATTGTGTTTATGAAGACATTTTGCAGAATCCTAGTCACCTCAAAGGAAACATACTAGACATTGCAGTTTGGAAAGTTTATCCCAACCAAGATGATCATCGTGGATGATGCACAAGATCCCTATGAGCTCAAGGCATATGGAATTTGGGAACACATAGAGGTTGGGGATGATGAAACAAAATCCAATGGGAGAAGGTATCAAGAGACTCCCCTAGATATTACAGCCACCATGAGAAGTCTAAGGGTGGGGTTTAAAAGTTGGAGAGAAGATAGTGAAAGGATGATTAAATCTCAGGAAGAGAAAAATAGCTGAATGCAGCCATGCTACAGATTTTGACAGACATCCAAAGGAAAATAAACGCTGGGCATGAGACAACAAATCCAGAAAGAAGTGGGAGTAGTACAAGAAGAAATACCCGCAAGAGGTCCAACATCACTAGAAAAGGTCATCTAGTTGATCATCTGACTCTAAATAATCCATTGGGAGTTCAATCTCTTCATGTCACATGAATAAGAGAAAGAGCCATTACCAAAACAGTTCACATGGGGAATTTAAGAAGGAAAAACCTCCTGTGTTTGATGGTGAGGTAAAGTTCGTTTAATAAGCTAAATATTGGATTCTTGGGATGGGAAAGTACAAGTCCAATACTACTATGGAAATATGAAGGAAAGGGTATTCATTTTCAACTTAAACGGAAGAACATCTATATGGTGGGAGAACCTATGACAAGTGAAGAATATCAATGACAGAAAGATTGTGTGAAAATAGTTCAAGAAATATTTCAAGTAGAAGTACCTCTTTGATAGGTACTATAATGATAATATTAAAGAGTTCCATGAGTTGAGATTGAGACAACCGACCATGGAGGAATATGTAAACAAATTCTTGGAACTGTGGAGGTATGTTAGGTATATCAAAGAAGATAAGGTGAAAATTCAGTGTTTTCTAAGTGGCACTAATACATAATATCAAAATTGTGATGTTTTTTCGTTGCTCTTTCCATGTTTTGTCGTCTCAATTGCGACAATAACGGTCCTGACGTTTCGTGGCACTTATGTCGTGGATATAACAATGAAATTTATACACCGTCGATATAGAGACGAAAACTGGCTGCCACGTGTCTTCTGTATGGTGCCCTTGAAATTTATTTTTAGAATTGATTTCCTATGTTTCGTCGCTCTATCGATAAAGGTTTCATCCCTATAACGACGAAAACATGGCCAAAAATGCTAGGAAAAATCTAGTTTCCACGTAAAACCATGGATTAAGTTCGATGAACATTTGTCACTTTAGAGACGAAATTTGGAATTTGTACAAAAATTTATTCCATGCAAAACCATGGAAAACCAATCTCTATCACTGAAATTTGCAACAGTGTTTTGTTGCTATTTCCATGTTTCGGCATCTCAATTGTGACGATGTCGGCTGCAATGTTTCGTGGAACTTGTTTCGTCTCTATACCGATGAACTGTAGAAACCGTCGATATAGAGACAAAAATTGGTCACCACATGTCTTCTCTACGACGGCCTTTAAATTGATTTGTTTTAATTACATTTCTACATTTCGTCTCTCTATCAACAAAATTATCGTCCGTATGACGACGAAAATATGGCCAAAAACCACCAGGAAAAATTTTGTTTCCACGCAAAATCATGGATTTGTTGTGACGAAAGTTTGTCTCTCTATCAACAAAGTCTAGAATTTGAACAGAAATGTATTCAATGCAAAACCGTGGAAAACTAATCTTTGTTGACAAAATATGCAAGTTGAATGGTAATTGTTCCATGAAACAACGTCGCTATAGAGACGTTATTTGTGGAAAGAAACCCAAGGTTTCGAAGGTTTTGTAATACCCTCAAAGAAAGTGCATTGATATTGAGACAAAACCTGGAGGTTTAATAAAAATAAAAAACTGTGGAAAGGCACATTCCTTTCCACGGTTTTGGATATTCAATAAGTGCTTCTAATTGATGTGCAGTCTCGTGGACCTTTTCATTTTGTTTTAGACTAGATTTAATTAGTGGTACAAAGAATATTTCCAGAAGGTAATTCCGAGCCACAAAATGGGGCAAATCTACCATGTGATTTGATGTTTTAGGGATGGGTTTAATACATGTAAATGACGGAAATTTTCAGATCTTATAAAATAAAAAATGAAAGATGAATTAAGATTTAAAATGGCATAAAAGCTGTGATTAGTGCCTAACAAATCCAAGTTAGGAATATGGGGTCAATTGAGGATCTAATGGAGGATTTAGTGATTAAAGAGTAGATAGGGTTGAATGGTTCAAACCCAATCTGATCCTTAATAACTAGATCTGCTTCAGAAATATTCAATAGGAAAATCCTAAGCTAGACATTAGATATTTGTCAAACAAGAGCCATGAGGTGGCAATGTCACTGAAATTCCTAAAAGTTATTACTACAAGAAAAATGGTATAGAATGGCAATATACCTCTGTTTCAACCCCAACAAAGCTTCCCATGCCAAACCAAGAAATATATCATAATATAGTTGTAATATAAATACAAATGGTAGCTTTAGAGATGGAGTATAAAGGATAATTGTTTTTGCTCAGTTTTAAAACTCGAGACTCCTCTTCCCCATGAGAAGGTTGGAAGAAGCTTGGACGATAGGAAAAGCACCTCCATTTCCACCCAAAAAGGCTTCTCGTGCAATATTTTTGTTTGGTAGAAAATAAACAGAAACAAAAACTTCCAAGCTTTTGGTATAAAATGAAAAATAAAACACAAATTTGAATAGTAATTTAAAGAAACGATGAAGAAATGCAGCCAAAAGTTGAAAACAAACAGTTCTGGTAGAGGGAACGTGGTTAAAAAATAGTGGGCAATGCACAGAGAGAACATAAGAGTGATAAAAGCAGGGAATGGTACAACAAGAACACAACAAAGAAAATAGTATGATATTCTTATGTTTCTATACAAACATTGGATAGGAAGCATGCTGAAGAGTCTAGAAATGAAAATAGCAAATTTATATTATACGACATGTACAAGCAAGTCATATAATATATTAATGCCTAGGGAGAATGTAGGCAATGCAAGAACCCTTACATTATCAATCGCCTTTCGTCAAGTCCATTGGCCCATACTACTTGCAAAGAGTTGTCCTAATAAATGGAAAACCACTGTGCTTGCTGGAAATTAAATTTATAAAATAAATAAATAATCCATTCCTAGACCTATATACAAGTGGTCATTTTGCTAGACATGGAAAATATCAAAATACTCTATGAAATAAAAAATGGGCATACAATTAAATCAGCTAATGCTATTTGGAAAGTGTGTTCTTGGGGTAATTCCACCAAGAGATGTGGTTCCGGATTTACATTCCACGTGTCCTGTGAAGGAAGTCAACAATCAATCTATCCAACACTCATTTTCCACAAGAATATCAACTCACATTTAAATTCTATATTACAATACCGTTGCCTCACTGATGTGGAAAATTGTGTTTGTCTTCGACAAGATTTCTTTAACCATTATATTAAAATGAAAAAACACTCAAATTTTAAAGTTTAAGACATAAATATATTAAATACACATATAAATATGTTTTTACTGGAAATGTGTGGACACTGTTAATACCACCATCCTGTCAAACAATATAAAACAAAAAAAAGAGAAAAGAGTCATGTTGTCTTACTATATGAATAAAATGTCACTAAATACTCTGGATAAATATTTTTTATCTATGAAATGCTAACTTTCTAGTAAATAATAGCCCACATGGGTGTGGCTCATTGGCGTTTCAGTTGTTATGAATTCACTTGTTGTAAATTGCAGGTCACGAGATCAAATCCGACCCCATTTTACCTGTGTCCCATGTCTTGCGAAGATTGTGGGGCACCTAAGGGTATAGTGGTAGTAGGAATGGTGCTCCAGTTTCCAATTCCCCTAGTTACTAAACAAAAGAAATCCAGTAAATAATATTTATATATGGAAATATTTGCTCCAACAGAATGCACTTTGAGGAGCTCATGGAATGCTTTTGTACCGCACATATTAATACATTTTTTTACTTACAAAAAAAACTAAAGAAATAGTTTAGGGGAGACTCCAAGGGTGTGGAAAACCAATGTTTTCCCTTATTTATTTTTCTATTTTCTGTTTTCTGTCTTCCGCCTCCCACCTTCCATAGTGGACTCAAGGGTGCGGAAATCCAAATTTTCCCTTATTTCTTTTCATTGTTTTTCTTCTTCATCCTTCCACCTTCTGCAGGAGGATTCTGAGGTTTGGAAACATTTAAGGCAGATGCATTCTGACTCTGTAACCAGGCTTCTAGCCTCCATGAACTTAAGCAAAATGCATCGAGAACCAAAAAACACATGCAGATGTAAAATGTAGGAAAATATAACAGCAGTAAACTCTACTTGAAACTTTAGCAAGCATTCAACATATTCATAATAATTTTCAAATAAATACAATGCATAATTTATTATCTTGAAGATGAAGTTGTCCCGTAGCTAACTATGTCGCTGCAACATTCCACCCAAACATAGGTCAGTTGTGTTCATCAATATCTCAACACAATTTCCACCCCCAAGCTGGACATGATTTCCACAAAGAAGTAGGGAACAACAGGCTCACACATAGCCAGAACACATCAAACACAGCCAAGGAAACCTACAGTTGGGTTTATCAGGTTGTCCAGCCAAGCCAACACACAGTTGGGTTTGTCAGGCTACTCAGGCAGTGATTCACAAATAGCCAATACTCACATTAAGGTCCATCCAAGGCGACTAACAGTTGGGTTTATCAATATTTTCAGCCAGTCCAGCACACCATTGGGTTTATCAGGCTACTCAAGAAGTGATTCACACATGGACAAAATGCACATCAAAACTCGGCCAAGACAAATAATAATTAGGTTTATCAGGCAGTTCAGTCAAGCCAATATATGATTAAGTTTATCAGGATGCATCCAAGCCAATATACAATTGGGTTTATCATGCTGTCATCCAAGCCAATATACATTTGGGTTGATCAAGATGCTAAGGAAGTGGAAAGGAAGAATCACTAAGCAAGTGATCTCATTCACAGAGCTAGGAACACCTCCATAAGATCTATCTAGTCTGGCATCCACAATACCAAAAGAGATGCCATCGATCGGAATCAATCCTCCATTCAAAGGTCCTTCCAAATTCCAATGGCTTATTTTATGATTAACCTAATTACCGACTTTTTCACTGACCTGACAGAGTTGTCCCTTATCTAAGTTCAATAAACTATATTCTCCATGGACCGGGAGAGTAGATACCACTGTATATATGTATGGAATTTCATTAGCTTGAATAATAATAATGATGTATCTGTACGTGTCTCTATATTTAGGGTGTTTTTTTTAATCACAACTTAGACTTCCTTATTATCTACCTTAACATTTTTAGGGTTTGGGTTTGGCCTTAGTTAGATAGTCAACATGATCAATTTCCTAATTTTCTCTTGAAATGTGTTGTTAAAGATATACGAATAAATATTTATCTGGTACTCAAATCGACTCATTGTCTTGATGATGAACCTTGATAAAGGTTTGTAATGTAGACATATCAAATGGATTCTACAATAACCTTGGATACCACTCCTCAAACCTATCAACCCAGAATTTAAGACAAGAGATTGTAAATATGTTTTTTTTCAAAATAACATTTTTGAATCTGTAAGGTTCACAAATATATTATAGTATATAATAGTCCTTTTTTTGTCTAACCTTTTCACATAAATATAAGATGAAAATTTGAAAAGATAAGTGTGGAATCCCTCTCAAATTTCTTCTCGTGTGAGATCCAAATACTAGTAAGATCCACATTGAAGTTTGAAGGATATTTTTTTCAATGTGTTTGCATAATAATTATATGCACCGAGTTTTGAAAAGAGAAATGAGAATATTTATAAATTCCTCTCATTTGACATCTAGATGTTAGTAGACTCAAGACTAAAGTTTTAAAGATAAATTTTCATGTCTTCTAATACTTAGGTTTATTATGGTGAAGACGATGCTTAGGGATTAGGTGGAGTTTGAAATTGAATGGCTAGTTACCGATGAACTGTGTCCATATGGACAAACATATCAATTAGCTTTGTGATGGTATTTGTAACTTTTTTTTTCCATTAATGGAAATGTGGATCCTAAAAAACTTATTTAGCTAGAAAGATAATAATACAATGCTTTTAATAGCATGCAGAAAAGTTCATTTCAAAACTGGTAAGGTAAAATGTCATGGAAAAGTTATTCTTCTAATTTTTTTACTTTTACTTTTTGTTATTAATGTTAGGGATTTGATGCCTAATCTATTTTGGCCTTGTAACATAGCAGTTCTAATAGTGGATCTCTTCTCAAAACAATTCTAGACAAAAATAAGCTTTAGTACCCCATGAGCCTACTTTCACCCCTAATTTCATATTATGCATTCAGATAAGGTTGCGAGTAGTTCTCAACTACTCTAATCACTTTATCATTATAGGAAACAAACATTTCCCTTCAAAAATTAAATAGGCCAAAGAACATACAATACAAAAAAACAATACTCCTAATGGTTATGGCTATGTTCACATTAACAAAACAAGTGCATCAATCTCTTTCTAAATGGGATTTTTTCTAATCTCATATTCCATCACCGTTACATGTTCTTCATTCTCAACCTTTATTTTAGTCTCTCCTCCTCTATACTAAATCTTGAGTAATTCCCATAAAAAGAATCTGGAAGTGATAAATCATGTGTACATGATTTACCTCACTAATTCCATGTAAATGTTGAATCACTTGGGATTTCTTCTTATTGTCATTTTTTTCTATAAAATGTTTTTAATAAATAATGAATTTTTTTTAACACTTAAATTTTCAAATCAAAAGAATGATTTATTTTTAAATGTCAACATTGAAGGGTTCAATTTCTCATAGCCATTGAAAGTAAAATGAGACCTTCCTTTCAAATTTGATCCCTGGCGAGTTGTGGCGACTATGGAGCCATTCAACTAGTAAATGTGGTGTCCTGGTCAGGTATGGTACAGAAAGGATGTCCTCAAATACAAGCTGGCCAATAATCATATCCCTCGATGCCATTTGTGACACTCCTTAGGTGAAGATCATGTCCAAAGCATCACGGATTCACCCGCCTTCCCGACTTCAGAGATCCGGCACGTAGCTTATGTAGAAAACAGCTGGAGATCATGAAGTTCAAATATTTGAAGCGACGAACCTGGCCTCTACATGAAGCAAAGGGATGCTAGAAAATGGATTTTTTTCTAATGTTTTGTATGTACCATCTCTAGCAGCAAATCTTCTTAGTGTCTATCAAATGACACATACAGGAATGCCTAAGAGAGTCTCTTTCAGCCCTAATGATGTTGAGATAACAGAAATTTCATCCGGGAAACTCATTGCAAAAGGCCATGCAAATCATCATGCAAAATCCTATGAGTTCTCTCACTTTGTTGCGGATGAAAAGCCCACCGCTTTGCTAACTCATGGAAATGAGGTTAGTAGGCTGTGGCATGAAAGGTTTGGCCATCTTAATTTCAAATATTTGCAGCAATTACAGAAACATTCCATGGTTGAAGGACTTCCAGTCATCAAGGCAACCACGGGAGTCTGCAAGGGCTGTGTGATTGGAAAGCATCCTGAGCACAAGTTCGATCGGGGGAAGGCAAACCGAGCTACAAGCATATTGGGGCTGATACATTGTGATATCAGTGGTCCAATGCATGTCACATCCATGAATGGATCAAGGTACCTCCTTACCTTTATTGATGATTTTTCAAGATATACATGGGTTTTCTTCCTCAAAAAGAAATCAGAGGTATGTGAAAAATTTTCTGAATTGAAGGCTTTGATCGAAAATGCCTCTAGGCTTAAGATCAAGATACTGAGATCTGATAATGGAGGGGAGTATTTCAGTAATGAGTTGCTGTACATATGCTCCCAACGTGGTATTCAGGTCCAACATTCAATTCCCTACACTCCCCAGCAGAACGGTGTAGCGGAAAGGAAGAACCGGTCTCTCAAAGAAATGACCACCTGCATGTTGGAGTCAAAGAAGCTTGCTGCAAATTTGTGGGCTGAAGCCATGCATGCTGCAGAATACATTCAGAACAGGGTGCCACATTCATCAGTGAAAGGTAAGACTCCTTTCTAAGCATACTTTGGACACAAGCCTGATGTGTCTAACCTACGGGTGTTTGGGTCCACTGCATGGGCCCGGATTCCGCTTGATAAAAGAAGGGCTTTGAAACCGCAAAGCATAGAATGTCTGTTTATTGGATATCCTGATGAATATAAAGGATTCAAGCTGCTGGATATCAAGACCAAACAGATCATCATCGAGAGAAGTGTCAAGTTCGATGAGCCTCTTCAGGAGGTGGAACTAGTGGAGGAGAAAACTGCTGAAATTCCTTCCTATTCCACTGAATATTTGGATGATGAAATTGGGGATGATGATCCTGATTTGGATCCTCTGATTTCTGATATCAGTGTGCCACAGACATCAGATACTGAATCAGAACCTGAAGTGCAAAATCATCTACCTACATGGGCCCGACA
>LPNX010953456.1:106793-191792 GCA_001517045.1 Pseudotsuga menziesii
AGCAAGCTGCCATAGCACTATCTTCAGCAGAGGCCGGGTATCGAGGAGCGGTGAATGCTTGCATCCAAGTAGTTTGGTTGCAAGGCATTCTTTCAGAGTTTGATCTTGGTAGTACTATGTCCACTGTCCTCTTTTGTGACAACCAGAGTGATATTAAGATATCCATGGATCCAGTTACCAGGCAGAGGACCAAACATGTAGAGATTCACATGCACTACATCAGGGAGCTAGTGCATGACAGGACCATCATTCTACAATACTGCCCGACTGATGAGCAGATTGCAGACATCTTCACCAAGAGATTTTCAGAAAAGAAGTTCACTTACCTCCGTTAACTGTTGGGGGTGAGTTCATCAGGGTGATCCAGACTACTTTCAGTGTTCAGCTTGAGGGGGGGTTTTGTTCCCACTGGGTTTTCCCTATTTTCCTCACTTAGTTGTTTTGAGCATTGTTTCAGTTGCTTTATTGTACAGGGTGACCTATGGCCTTAGTTGCCAGGTCCCTAGCATTTTTATGCACATATGTTTTCTAACTCTTCCTGAGTATAGCTTAAGGGGGGGTGTTGGAGACATTTACCATCATACACACTCTTTCGGTCAAATTGGCCTAGTTAAACCACTATCCTAAGTTTAATTGACATCAGTGGAGCATTAATTACCTTCATCCCAGTCATCCTCACGACTACCTACAGTCAAGGAGGCTAACTTAGCCTTCCCTACAGTCAAGGAGGCTAACTGGAGCACTCCAGGGGTCATCTGTGTGACATTAATGCACCTGCATGCTAACTGGTGGTTAATTTCAGTTCAACCAATCAGTTACAGTCAGTTAAGGCGCCTCCATGCATTAAATATATTATTTAATCATTATTTATTGATTATTTCTTATTATTTAATGAACTGGAGCTAACTAGGCGCCTTCACCAACTCCTGATGGTCAGTTCAGCTTCAGTTAACCTCATCAAGGTTTATTGGAGTCATGCAGTACTAGCACTTGATGGTTGGTTGCTAGGACATGTGTTTGATCTCCTTCAGTTGAGATTAAGTCATTTATTGCACTCCAACTTCAGTTAGGATTGGTGAGTCAATTAAGGTTTTTTGTCAAGAGGTTAACTGAGTGGTATTGCATGGAAAAGAGTCAGTTAAGCTAGACTCACTTATGGAATTCGAATTGTTCCTTTAGGCATTCGAATTCTTCATGGAGTTAAGCCATTACTCTTGCATGGGAATTGTAACCCTTTATTGTTTATAAAATATACAGAGAGGAAACCATTTCTTGTTCCGATTATTGCCAATTCATGAGTAATTTGTTAATAATTCTTTGATGATTTTGATTCCTAGTTCCTAGATCATGTGCAAGAATTAATAGCGACTAGCCGAAACCGTTTCGAACACCACCATCAGCATAAGTGAAAAGGAAAATAATGTCACGTCCAAACACCGCGATCCTTGTGGACAACAATGCAGCATCAAAGGAGGTGACATGACTAGATTCTCAGCAGAAAATATAGATTCCTACCCCCGTGTCCACTTGTGCTGCCATTATGATGACTAGTCATCTCTATATCCATCTTCATCTTCATCACCCTATATAAACACCACCTTCCCAGGCCGATTAAGATGCATAACATGAATAAGTAATTAGAGATAATGCTTGAAGTGTTATTCTGCTAAGAGATTTTGAAAATTCTGAAAGAGTTGAAATGGAAATATAATTTGAGAATCTTGTCAGTATTAGGGTGTTGATGGTTGGTGAGATTGATTCCAAGCTCATCTATCTCCCTGGTTTTTCACACCAAGAAAGTGCCAACTATCGGGGCCTGGATGTGAAGCACTTTGAATGTTTCCGGATAGTTGTACCTCTGGCTGTGTGGTGCCTGGGTTTTCCTGTCCCATGAGTGTCTCCCTAGAGACCCTGGAAGAAATTAGAGCTTCTAAAGTCCCAGTACATGGTTTCCACGTTCAGCGGAAACTAGTGGGAGAAAATTCTCATGCTGGGATGGCGGGTGTCCAAAGTCTTCATCACCTCGTTTGTGAACTCCAGCTGCCAAATTTTTCTGGGGTGGTGAGGAGGTGGAAGACACCCCCCACTGTATGACATCTAGGAGAACCCATGCCATGGGAGGTGGGGAGTATAAATCTTCCCTTCTCCATGTCCCCTCATAAAACCTATTACCAGGACAGAGGGCAATTGTAGAAAAGGCAAAGCATGGAAAGGATATAAACTCCTTTTCCAGTCTGGAAACCATGCAGAAAGGTGCCTTTGAGCACAAAACACACACCCAGGGAAGGAAACATTGTTGATTTGACATACAGACGAGTGGTCAAGCCCAGTGGTCCATATATAATGTCTATTTTAATATATGTAAACTATGGCAGTAGTATCATGCTCTAATTTGTTAGTAGTTGATTATGATTGTAAACAGTTTCATGTCATGTTTCGAGGATTATCCTCAGGGACAAAGATAGTATAAATTGCTCCCCAAATAGGGGAGAATGGTTGGGAATTTTCAATAGAAGAGTCTCACCACTATAACATGTTTCAAGCTTTGCAGATAAGAATAAAATTGCAGAGGAATGATAATCCTTTCATGGAAGAGAATCCTCATGTGTCGTCTTTTTCTTTAATAAGTAACTTCTTTACGTGAATGTTTATCTTGTTTTTCATTCCATTTTGTATTTGATTTTCATGTTTGAGCATTAGTGTATATGGTCAAGAATTCGTGTTGTATGGTCTCGGCCCATTGTTCAAGCATTTTTGAACATTTTCTTATAAAGTCATAGAGAATTCACCCTGGTTAGGTGCTTTGCGTGATGGACTGTTTTCTCATGTCTGCTAATCATCTACTAAATATCTCCATATTTAAGGATGGATGACTATCTTGCCTTTGTCCATAAACTTTCATGACTCCTTACCTCTTGCAACATATTTCAGACCGTATTGTTGACTCCATTTCCCAATGTTCCCCTCCATGATCGTCCCACCAGACTTTATAAAAACAAACTTGTTATATTCAGTAATTTGACCTTCTGACTTGTCTTTGGTTGAATATATTGCATATGAAAACTATGTAAATAGTGAGACATCCCTCTCTGAATTAGCCACCAATTAGCAAGTATTGCATGCCTATTGAGTTACAAGTGGTTTCCATTTTCACACATTGAGTTTCCCTCATCTTTATCATGATAATGGGGCTTTTGGTTGTTGTTGATATGTATATATTCAATTAGCATTACTCATTGTATATCACATGTATGTAAGGATGAAAAATAGAAATTGGGGATGCATAACAACAACCCTCATTTTCATAGATAAATTCATAAAATCCAAAATCCAAAGAAAATATATCAGGGTTACACATTACAATTTACAATTGTCATAAAGAAAACAAAATCACTTACTTGATCCAACTGTAGTTGTGGAAGCAAGATAACATAGACACCACCCCATGAAAAAGAATGAACCGTCGCTCCAACAACAACCAAACCTGTAAATGCCTAAGTTATACCAAACCGTAAAATATCCAAGGTAAAAAACTCTTAAAGAAAAACTACAACAATAGAGTTTACCTCGAGTTGCGATGCCAAAATTACCAAGGTTACCATGCAAAAAAAAATGAGACCACCCAACTATACAAAATACACCATTCCATGAGGAAAATCTTCAAAAAGTGGTCAAAATTGGTCCCAACAGCCTTAAGAGAATTGGTCCCAGCAACCTTAGTAAAAAATGGTCCCAACAGGCTTAAGAGAATGCCTGCCACAATTCATGGTTTGAAAATAATGCCTGCACCATGGTACCGTCCTGTAGCTAGTTGGTTTGGCTACCTATTCATGATTTGATTTTTCTTTAATATTTCTTGAGGAGAAAGATACAGGCTTTCCAAAACAGGGGTTTTCACCAGTGGATGCAAAAATGGCTAAGTAGCCTAAAAAAGATGCTTGCCCTAAATTATGGGTTAGAGTAAATGCCTACCTGACCATGTCTTCAAATTGTCTTGGAATTGGATGAAGAAATAGTTATAAACCTGCCAAAAGGGTGTTTTAGGCATATTAGACCAAATTGAGAAATTTATCTAAGTATAGAATTGGTGTTAAATCTGCCCAAGTGGCCTTAAGGAAATGCTCGCCATGCCTCATAGGATGATGTGAAAAATGTATTGAGAATGTGAGTATCTAGAGTGTTGTATGGATCATACAACCATGTCACTTGCCTCAGCAAACTACAACATATATTTAAGGAAGAATTGGTCCCAACAACCTTAGTCAAAATTGGTCCCAACAGCCTTAAGAGAATGTCCGCCACAATTCATGGTTTGAGAAGAATGCCCACACCATGGTACTGTCCTATGGCTAGTTCGTTTGGATACCTATTCATGATTTGAGTTTTCTTTAATCTTTCTTTGGGAGAAAGATACAGGCCTTCCACAACAGGGTGCTTCATCGATGGACGCAAAAATGGCTAAGTAGTCTCAGAAAGATGACCACCCTAAATTATGGGTTAGAGTAAATGCCCGCAGCACATGGGGGTCTTGTAGACTGGTCTTCAGCCTACCTGACCATGTATTCAAATTGTCTTGGAAGTGGATGAAGAATGAGTTATGGACCTGCCAAAAGGGTTTTTTAGGCAGATTAGACAAAATTGAGAAATTTGTCCAAATATGGAATTGGTGTTAAATCTACCCAAGTGGCCTTAAGAAAATGCCCACCATGACTCATAGGATGATGTGAAAAATGTATTGAGAATGTGAGTCTCTAAAGTGTTGTATGGAGCATACAACCATGTCACTTTCCTCACCAAACTACAACATATATTTAAGGAAGAATTGGTCTCAGCAGCCTTAGTCAAAATTGGTCTCAGCAGCCTTAAGAAAATGCTCGCCACAATTCATGGTTTGAGAAGAAAACCCACACCATGGTACCGTCCTATTGCTATTTGGTTTGGATACCTAGTCATCACTTGAGTTTTCTTTAATCTTTCTTGAAGAAAAAGATACAAGCCTGCCAAAATAGGGTGTTTCACCGGTGGATGCAAAAATGGCTACATGGCCTCAAAAAGATGCCCACCCTAAATTATGGGTTAGAGTAAATGCCCGCAACACATGGGGGTCTTGTATATTGGTATTCAGCATACCTGTATTCATAATGTCTTGGAAGTGGATGAAGAAACAGTTATGGACTTTCCAAAAGGGTGTTTTAGGAAAATTAGATCAAATTGTGAAATTTGTCGAAGTAAGGAATTGGTGTTAAATCTGCCCAAGTTCCCTTAAGGAAATGCCCGCCATGCCTCATAGGATGATCTGAAAAATGTATTGAGAATGTGAATCTCTAGAGTGTTGTATGGAGCATACAACCATATCACTTGCCTCAACAAAGAGTCTCTATGGAGGAATATGTAAACCTACCAAAAGTACCTCCCAGCCATATTTGCACTATTCCAATACTGGAAAAACTGCCTAAGTGGCTTCACAGATATGTCTACTAGAGATTCTCCTAATGATGATAAATTTATCTGAGGGTATGGGGTTGTTCTTTGATTAAGTGGATATATTTCCATGTTCTTAGTTTTTGTTATGGTGACCACACGAGAAAAAATAGCAATTTGTTGAAATAGAAGAAAAACTACCCTAAAGCACTTGTGTTATGAAAATTTCCAAAATAATTCATTAGAAGAAGAAAATGACCACTGAGGAGAGACAAGGAAGCTTTAGAGGATGAAAGTGGTCCTGATTTAATCACCATGTTGGAATCTAATGATTGGGTGTTTCACACCTCAAATTGGATGAAAATAAAAATCTCATCACATTGACCTAGGGTTTGATAATAATTCTGGTAAAAATGCGTAAGTGACCTTAATAAAATGCCTTCCATTTCTAGTAGTTGATGGATTAAATTGTTCTGAGGGCATGGGTATCTAGAGTTTTGATTGGTGCATCTAACCACATCATTATTTTTTCCAAAAACTCTCCGAATATGAAGTTACCAGTATGCCGAAAGTGCCCTCTAGCTTGTTTTGCTCCAATCCAGTAAAATGCCCGCTCGACTCAGAAGAATATGAGTCTGAACGGGAAATCAGTTTGGTTGCACTGAATGGGATGTACTACATCATATGGTATCATTTATTTAGGTGTTGGTGAAATTAAAAATCCCTCATGTTGACTTAGGGTTTTATAATTTTGTCTAAGTGGTAAATCTGTAGTTTAAAATGCTATATTCAAATGCTCACCAAATAATGTATGTGTGTGTGTCAATTAATTTATCAAATTACATGTATTTGTTCCTTATTGAAGTGTTTATCCATTCATGGTTTTAATTTTCCCTATGGAGGTTATATCAGTGAAAAATTAACCTTCCATGTTGAAAAAAAATCATGTTCACACAGCGTATGAGTTTTCCCGCACATAGCTTAAAAATATATAATAAAAAAGTTTTTTAGATGCCCGCACAAGCTAGATATTTAAATAGAGATTTCTGAGCTAGATGATTAAAAAAATATGAAATAAATAAGAGACATAAACAAAACAGAGTTTATTATTTAATTAACATACATAGATTTAATTTATTTCGAAGAGATTGATGCTTTCTTTCACAATCTACAAGCAGTCTCGTATTGATCACCGAAAACATTGGATTCGGAGATGAATTATCTATAATGTTATATTATATGATAATAAATACAAAACTCCATCATACAAAAAAGAATTATTAACTTTCAATAAATACATGTATACAGTAATATTCCAACTGAAAAGCATTTTTCATTATATGTCGATAAATACAAAAATCCGTCATACAAATATTTTTTTTCATTAACTGTCGATAAATACATATATACATTGATTTATACATGTCTAACATGTTTCAGAGATGGACACAATCCATCCTCTTGAGTAGAAGACAAATCTGAATTGTCTCTCTTGCCTTTCGTAGAAGACTATAATTGTATTGGAGTTGGACAAGGAACTTATTGCGATTTCTTTTCAAGCTCTTTAACTCTTTGTGAAACTTTTGTTTTTAATTTTCAAACAAAACATTTTTTTCCACCATCTGTTTGTTCAACATTTCCACATTTTTCTTATACTTTGTTGATTCCTATTCTTCCATGACCTCCAATTTGTCTTTGGTATGTTTCAACTAGTTGTTAACTTTAGTCAATTCACGTTTCAGATTATGTATTTCTTTCTCCTGCTCTTTTGCCCTCAACTTTGTCTCATTGGGAAGGACAGGAATTACACTCATCGCAGTAGTTGGCCCTTTTAATTCCTTCTCCAAATCAGCAATTCTAGATTTAAGTGTTTGAATTTCCATACCACATCCCAAATACTGAAATTTTCTACCTTCTAAGAGTTTTGATCCCAGCTCCCTTAATTTTGCATCTTTTTCGGCCATCTTCTCTTTCATTTCTTTATGTAACGGTGATGAGCCATACAAATCACCTAGTGCAAGGCTCACTGAGAAGCTTTCTTGTAGCATCTTCTCTCGTCTTGCTAAGGACTTCTCTCGCTCTTCTAAGGACATTGTTCCTATAGGTGTATTTTTCCTTCTACCCTTACCCTTACCCTTACCATTGTCTCCTTTGGTACCCTTACCTTCACCCTCACCACCTTCTTCACTGGAAATTTTTTTTCCTCTACTTTTTTTTTTAAGTTTTAAAGTTTCAGAGATCCTTGCTAACCTTGTTCCTTTCGGCTTATCATCTTGCCTAGAAATGATTTTTTCTCAAATAAAAAATTATTGATTCTAATTCTCCAACTTTTTTTCCATGGCTTCCCTCCCACTTTTTCAACTTCAACTGATATTCTTGTACTACCTATTCATATTCTTTAATTTTATTCTCCATTACCTGTAAAGGGCCCATTTCTATCCTCACTAGTGGTACATTGAGAACAAGTGGTATTTCTTTTAACTCTTCTTGGAGTTCACTCGCTTCAGCATTAGATTTTTCCAAAGCCTATTCATACGCAACCCTCACAGATTGAATTGCTTTTTGAGAAACATCAATGTGTTTATCTACTTCTTTGGATAATAATTTAACCATTTCTTCTTTCCCTTTTAAAATTATGTCTTCTCTGAAATGATTATCCACAACTCTCTTCTGCAACGCTACTATCTGTTTTAGGCATTGTAAAATATTATCATCTTTTCTCAAGCACTCTTCTTCCCAATTGCATATATAGGAAGCTTGTTCCTTGAAATGCTCCATTTTATCATATAGGATGAACACATACCTACTATCAAAATTATATGATGCAATGTCTAAATGCATAGTGGAAGCCCTTAATTCTAATTTGGAAGAACAATCATACTCAATTGCCAACTGTTTAGGAGGAATTCTATCAAGAATGTCTTGAGGAATGGAAAAGTGAGGAGTAGTTTGTTCCATTTCATTTCCTATCACCTCCTCCCAATGACTTCTATTTACATGCCCCTTAAACTCTTTCAAAGTTATGGCAGCACGAATTTCATCATTTGTGACAAAATCATGATATTGTACTTGTAATTCGCCATGGTGCTCAGGACTTTGTACTGGTGATTCCCTGTTCTGTTAAACAAAATGTAATGGTAATTCCCCATAGTGCTCGGGATATTGTACTAATTCCTCATTCTGATGAGGAGATTATACTGGAAATTCCTCATTATGCTCCCTTCTTTTACATTTCTTAACGTATTTTTTATGAATAGGTGGTTTTGGCAAAGATATTTTTCCATGTTGGTTTATATCATCAATCTCTGTTTCAGTAGCATGGGGTCGACATAAATCAATAATTTTTTGAAGTGTGCCCAGGAAACTAAATTTAACCTTCCTTAATTGACTCTCTTGTACGGCAGAGTAGAGTTTCTTAGCCAGTAGATAAGGAATATCTACAGGTATATCTTCCACCCAATGTATCACTACCCGCATACCTTCACCCGAAATGTCAACCTTGTGATGATTCAGAATTGTCCTAAGGACAATTTGTATCAAAGTTTTATATATTCTGGGAGGGACATCTTGAATTTTTAAACCATTCCTTGGAACATTTAGTTCTCTCCAACAAATTTTACTAGCCATCTGGTTCTTCTCTTGTCCGGGGGTTTTCTTTGAGGTTAAAATCACTCCCTGTCTGTGTGGAATATTTGTAGCTCAGGAAACCAAATCAGGGTCGAGGTATACCTGCTTCCCATAAATTATGAGTTTCGTATTCCCAAAATCATATTTATAAATTGCCTCATCTATTTCCTCATCAACATAACTAAAAAATATCCCAAAATAGTCAAAAACTTCTGCTTTTCTCATGATACTTTCCATACCCGGTGGCCACATCTTTGCATCTCTCCATGCATCATATTTCTCTTGGAATTTTTTTACTATTACCCTATCATCTGTGAATGAATGTGTTTCAACTGGGGTTGCAGAGGAGGATACCCGCATTTTAGCTACGCTCGTCATGCTGGTCACCCGTGTTTGAATTTCAACCATGGTTATCCAGGTTCGAAGCATAGGTGAGGTGATGCACGCGTACTTTATTTCAGGCTCACAAATTCTTTCTGCAAAGAGGTTTTCAGCAACAAATCAACACTTTGCTTGGGTATGCACTTTGGAGATAAAAAAATATAAAAAATTAATTTGGAAATAAAAACATATAAAGATCATCATGACATAAAATATATAAACACGTGCCTCTACTCTTCAATAATTAAATATCATTCATGATCTTCTTCTTCATCCAACTCAACATCTGTATCAGGATCTGGTTCAGAATACATATTCATGAAAGGCTCGTTCACATCAACATCATGATCAATGGAATCTTCGCTAATATAGTCATCTACATCGTCAATGAGATCATAGTCTACTACATTTGGATGATTAACCTATTCAACTTCTTCATCGAACACATCGACTGCAGCCACCTGCTCCTGATATGAATCTTCATCATCATCTTCTTCTTCGTGATTATCTTCATCATCTACATGATTATAATTTACTGGTCTTCCTCTTGGATCGTATCTAACAATGTATGACCAACTTGCTTTACCTGGTACCTCTGAGTAAAATACTTGATCACATTGAATTGGATGAACATAAGGCTCTGTACCTAGTTCAAATGCCCTTGTATTAACCATGGTAAATCCATTAGCATGCTCAACAATAGTTCTTTCAGGATCATGTTCATGCATTCGTAGACTGTACCACTTCACCTCAAACAAAACTACTTTAAAGGAATTAAAATCACACTCAATTATGTCCTCCAAATGCCCATAGTACCTATTCTCAGTTTCTTCTGGATTTCTGTCACTTCTAGAGGAAACATTGGTGACCTTAAACACTGCAGGTATCCAACAATCCGAGGTTTTCATCTTATCATCCAACATTTTGATACGAAATTTACGACCATTACACCACATAGCCTTGTGATTTTTCAACTGCAACATTGACAACAAGTAAAAAATATATTGTGAATTAATAAATGTTATATAGGACTTAGAAAATATATTTGAAAACTTAAACAAACCAAATACATTGAAAAAATGGGAAGTAACTAGAAAAGTGTGGGTAAACAATTTACTTGCCTTTTTATCCTTTAAACCATAGGAAAAATCAACTTCCCTTTGCGACGTAAGATCAAGAAATTGATGTCGATGGTGATGAGCCTTTTTAATCATCTCACTGACCCCTTCCCATGATAACCTACCGAAGCATTCTTCACAATCTTCTATCCAATGCTCCATCCAATCAAGGTTTTTTGCAATGTATAAATGTAAAGCATCCCACACTCGAGAAAATATATGAAAAATAACAATTCACTATCATTAATTAGATATCATTACATGCATAGTTTAATACAGTTGAATATGCAAGATTAATAAAAAAATAACAAATCAGTATGATAAAATAAAATTGGAAAAATACATGATATATTAATTCCAAAAAATCTAATAATTACCTTTCATGGTCTTCATTGTACCTTTCCCCAATAGGACCTCCCCTTCAAATTTGTTGATGGAGTTGAGATGCCAAATGCGAGGCACATTCATATTTTATGCTAATTTAGGTAGATATTCACTAATATACACCATGCATTGACATACCATATATCCCTCAACCATATAACCCTCACGACGTGCTCTTTGTCTAACAAGATCCTTTAACGACTTCAACTGTCTCTCCACCATCCACATCGACCTTGTGTGTACCGGTCCACATAATTCAATCTCCTCAACTTGGTGTATGAGGTAGTGTTCTTGTGCATTGAAAAATGCTGGAGGTAGATATTGTTGCATTTCACACATTAGTCGGGGAATTCCTCTCTTCCAATACCTTATATCTTCTTTATGAATTTCTTTTGAGCAAATCCACCTACAAATGATGCAATAAAATAATATCAAGCCATATATAAAAATTGTGGGAAAAACATAATATGTCAATAAGTTCCACTACAAATCACGGACCAAGTACATTTTCCATATAAAAAAATAATTACTTACCTCATTTATTTTCCAAGAACATAAATAATTTGTTTTATGTTGTTGTCAAAGTCGTCTAGGAGAGATAAAGGTAGAACATGCTGTATCAAAAAACACATAATTATTATTTATTTCAAAATAAGAGAATAAAATTAATAAAATAGTGCATACCAATAAGGAAATACATTAAAAAGTCACAATTACCTTAATGAATGTATGCCAATCATGTGTTTTAACCCCACCAAAATCACCTTTTTTTGTTAATATATTCTTTATGTTAGATGAAAACCCCGTCGGAAACCTGATTTTTCTGATGACCTCTTTTACAATATTGCTCTATTGCTCCCTCAAGCACCAAGGAAGACTAATATTTTGTTGATGACCATCACCATTAGAATTAATGATCACACTTTGCAATGCGTGATTAGCTTCTAGGATGTCACTACAAATCTTTCCAATTCTTTCTTTGTCAGTCCTTCCATCTAATATTCGCCATAACAATTATGTTATGTTCTTTCCGATATGCATTGTATCAAACAAATGAACTATTTGTAGGTTCTTGTAGTATGGAAACCTATTGAATTGCATCGGGTAAATTTCCATTCCTCGTGGAATCCCATTCGTGCCTTAACGACATTGATGAAACATCAACAAAATCAAATTAACACTAATTAATCAATATATGTACATACCGCGCCGAACATAGTTCACTAAAAAAAACAAAGATTTATATAATATATGAGACAAGTTGAATGTGATTGTCATTGATGTCAAAGGAGTTTAGTGAATGGCAAAAGGATAACCAAAGACATGATGGAAAGGTAAACTCAGTGAAATAAAAAGGAAAGGAAGTAATTACATGGAAAGTATGATGATGTGGCATGTATGGTGAGGCTGGAAAGACACATAATGGTGTTTTGGTGCTATTAGGAAGTCAACGTTGTAATCTGACATCACTCTGGAAAAATATGGCAACTTTGTGAAACTTTGGAAATTGACTAAGTATGAAAAAGTAGTCAAAAATACTCTAAGAGAATGCCAACCATAATTCATGGTTTGAATAGAATTCCCTCACCACCATATCAGGCTATATCTTGTTGAACTGGTTATCTAGCTATGGTATCAGTTTGCCTTGATCCTTTCCGAGGAGAAAGTTATAAGTCTGCCAAAATAGGGTTTCAAGATAAACCTTGGAGAAATTCTTGGACATGGCTAAGTGTTGGAAAACTAGTCCGGGCATCCTTTGATCCATGAAATTTGATAAATTTATTTTCAGAAGGACATCCCTTTGCGGTCATTTCCAAACGACCTCTCAAAATTTTGTTTTCAACACTTAGGCAATTTTCTTGTGTTTCTCAATATGCAAAATAGTATTTTTCCTACTTTTGGCAGATTGATATTTTGCATATGTAACCATTGTAAGTTATCCTAAAAGTATGGATGGATAGAAATTTCAACAAATAACAAATCCATTCCAATTGATGAACCTATTGACATACACCCAACATCTGGCAAGCATTTGAAAGTGGTCTTCCAAACTGCTTATTGACACTTACACAAATCTCTTCAAACCCTAAGTCACCAAGGTGATTTTATTTTTATCATCAAAATTGGAGAGTGATACATCCAAAATTTTAGGAACATCATACTGACTGAAGTATGCCAATCTTCTCTCCTGCAACCTCATCATCTAACCTTGGCAGGCATTTTACTGGGATAGTGCAAATGAAAGTGAGAGGCTCTTTTGGCATATTGATATCTTCCTCCTCGGAGTCTCTTTGGGAAATATGAAACCAATGTTGGATGCACCAATCAACATAATAGAGCCTATCACTTTTCATTAATTTTTCTCATCATCTTATGAGAGGTGGCGGGCATTTCCCTGAGGCCACTTAGGCATATTTTACCAATAATTCCATACTTGGACAATTTGTCCAAAACCTAAGTGGATTTTTCATTTCACCCAAAACCAAAAATACTGCTACTAGATGGTGTATTACATCTTACTAAGCACACCTATGTTCTTTTCACTCCCAGCCTCATCTTCATTTTTCCTAGGTAGCCATTTTACTGAACTTTGCTGTAAGATGGCATGAAACCCTGTTTTGGAAAATCCATATCTTCCTCCTCAAGCATTATCAAACCAATGTGAGAACATGGTCAGGTAGAAAAAACATACACCTACAGGATGACCATGTGGTGCGGTCATTTTCTTCAACCCACAAATTATGGTAGGCATTTCCCTAGAGGAATTCTGACTAATTTGACCAAAAATCCTTCTTTTGGGAGACCTGTATCTTCTTCTTCAAGGAGTTTTTCTGAGAACTGGGGCCATGTTCAGATAGATAGTTCAACAAATTATGGGATGGCAGGTCATGGCGGTCTTTTTCTTCTTCTTATGAATTATGGTGTTCATTTTCATAAGGCGACTGCTTTAGGGCAGTTTTTCAACACTTAGTCAAAATCCCCAAATTATCATATCATTACCAACTACTATCGGAATGTAACAATGACATCATGATAGATTAGGACACCAACATGTGTTTTTCAACCTCATCACACATGCCATATCAACACTTCTTTTGTCATTAATGACCTCCTTTGACATCAATGACAACCATACTCAACACTGTCCTTGTGCTAATAAAATTCATAGGCTAACATCGATATGTTCCTTGTTGAAGTGGTTATCCACCCATGATTTTAGTTTTCCTTATGATGGTCACATGTGCAAGGAATCAATCTGCGAAAGTAGGAAAAATATTGTTTTGCATATTCAGAAATTTGGCTAAGTATTGACCAATATTCCAACAATACATAAATAATTTGGCATACCTTGATGATTTCTATTATATTCCAAATTCCATAAGTGAGGTGTCATTCTTCGTGGTTTTTTTCCATTCTCTTCTTTACCATTGAATTTTGCTTTGTCTGTAGTTCGATAACTATGGTTCTTAGGAAAAAAGTGCCTATACTCATCAAACTCTTCCTTTTCTAAACTCGTTGAATGATAAGATTTTAACCTGGGACTGCAAGCTGGACATGCAAATTTACCCTTTGTTTGAAGACCTATAATATATATGAATTAGTGTAGTGAATTAGAATTACCATTTAAAATAATGCATGATATTTTCAATAGATATATATAATATTAAAGAACAAAAGAAAGTAACAATATACCACAAAAATGTGTTAACCTGGGAGCATCATGAATTGTCCATCCAGGTATTCCATGGAATTGAAATCGTCTTTTCCCTATTGGTATAGAGATGTCATACATAGTGATGCCAGCCCATAACTTGAACAACTCATCGATAAGAGGATCAATATATACATTCATATCTTTAACCTGGTACTTACCTAATTGGTCCAACATACATGATTAATTATATTTAGCTATATGTCATTATATATAAAAGAAATAATTATCTTGCACGAAACAAAGAAATGAAATATTTAGTGATCAGACTTTCAAGTAAAAAAATACAAATTAATTAAATACCTGGAACAATCATTGCAAACATTGTGTGCTCTCTCTTGACCAACATCCAAGGAGGAAGGTTATTGTTTATAACAAAAACAGGCCACACTGAGTAGGTAGAACGAAGCTCTCCAAATGGATTGACACCATCAGTTGCCAATGAAAGTTTAACATTATGAGATTCTTCTTTGAAAATTGGCCACTTTTCTTCGATGCACTTAAATGCAAACCCATGTGCAGGAATTCAAAGAACATAGTCTTGAATTATGTTCTTTGCACGGAAATCCATAAACTATGCTATACTTTGACACCTGAACAACTGCTAGAGATGTGGAATTATTAGAATATAACAAAGAACTTTGTAAGGCACCTTTTTTGTCACTTTATCGGTTTGATACCTACTTGTTTGAAATTGTGGGCATTAATTTTCTATTGCATATTGTACATAGTATATGATATGATCATTAGGAAATGCATTAATAGCTTGATACTCCATTCCAAATTCTTTCATAATCACGTATATCTGTCGATATGTGCATGGTAAAATATTTGATCTTGGTAATAGAAGTTCACCTAAAAATATACAAAATTCAAAAGAATAAGTCAATGTAAACAATATTAATCATCAATATCGCATCCATACTTTACAAATTAGATACAAATAGCAATATAGGAAAAACGTCAACCATTTATGTACATGTGAACATGCAGACATAAATAATTAACAAATTACATACCTTAGTATCTGTGTGAGACAGGTGTTTGATAAACCTTTCAAAACCTTCAAGTTCACTAACAACAATATAGCAGATAGAAGATTTGGTTTTGAGCCTTTGTAAAGAGATTCATGTGCCTTCTTGAGTAGAAGATCAACATCATGACTATCATCCTGGTTGTCCTCATCGATTGGAGCAAATGTACCTTGGATCAATATATGTATCGCTAACGTTATCTCCATCCATATCATCATTAAGAACTTGATCAGCTTCAATATTATGATCTAGATGTTCGTCACCCTGTAAATGAGTTTTTTTCTAGTACTTAGCAAATAACTCTCTGGAAGGGGACATTTTAGGGGCATTGTCTATATATTTACAAACAATGTAGTAAAATTAGTGTGTATAGAACATATAATAAAATGATAAGACATTTTACTGAAATTCATGACATGATGACTATTACATAGAATACATTAAAAATTGAATAACCTCTTGCCAAGGGACGATATTCATAACCCCCTTCGGCGTGCCCCTTCTCCCTACAATGTATTTCAGTTGTCGTTCTTAAAATTCTTCTTCTTTGCAAGCCCCTGCAATTAGGGAAAGGGAGATACCATTTTTCATCTCCCCTTGCATCTAATGCCTCTAAACTGAGCAATCTTCCTTGCATTTTCATTCATAGTGAAAAATCCTTGTAGTGACAAGTAATTGTCTTACCTACACCATACCAAACAGTAACTTGTCAAATACATTAGATATAAGTATATTTCTAAATGCAGTATATTATATAAGAATCCCTATAAAGAAAAACATGAACACTGTGATGAATAGGATTGTCATTGATGACAACATTAATGACAATCAATTTGGAAAAATATGGTAATTTGGTGAAAAATAGGAAAATGACTAAGTGTTGGAAACCTGGCTCAGGTAGCCTTAAGAAAATTCCCACCACAAATTGTGTGTTGAATAAAATGCCCGCACCATATGGGGGTTTTGTAGATTGATATTTGGCCTACCTGACCATGTCTTCATATTGTCTCGGAAGTATCTGAGGAAGAAGTTATGAATTTGTAAAAACATTGTTTTAGGTAGATTGGACCAGACTAAGAAAATTGTCTAAGTGTTGGAAAAACCTTGGGAAAATGCCCACCGTACCTTATAGGTGTATGATAAAAATTATCTGAAGCAGTCATCCTACATCTTGTTGAAGACGCTATCTCACCATGATCTTAGTTATCAAAGAAGATGTTTTATGAAAAAGATAATGGTCTGCCAAAATAGAGTTTCAACCCATTTTGCACTATTCAAGTACTGGAAAAACTGCCTCAGTGGTCTCAGGGAAATGGCCGCCCTATCTCATAGGATGATGAGAAAAATAATATGAAAGTGTTAGTATATAGCTTGTGGATGGTTGCATATAAACATGGTCTTATTTATCCTGTGGATTTTTTTATGACAAAGATATAAATCTTCGAAAAGTAAGAAAATTATTATTTTTCATTTTAAGAACACAAGAAAATTGGGTGTTATATTCAGGAAATTGAAAAGGCATTTTGAAATGTCCACGAGGAGGGGTTATTTTGATGATAAAATTCATTAGGTAGCATAGAAATGTTCCTTGGTGAACTGACTATCCGTCCATACCTTCAGGTTGTCATATCATGGTCTCATATGCAAAATATCAATCTGCCAAAAATAGAAAAAATAATATTTTTCATAGTGAGAACAAAAGAAATTTGACCAAGTGTTAAAAACAAGATTTTGAGAGGTCAGTTGGAAATGCCCTCCAAGGGCTATCTTTGTGCAAGTAAATTTATCAAATGTCATGGATCCATTCTTTGGTCAATACTTCAGGTCTCCATAGAGTCTTCACACATGTGAAATAGGAGTCTGCCAAAATGGGAAGAAATATGTTTTGATGTTCAAAATAGGTTGAGAAGCTATTTTGAAATGCTTGCCAGAGGTTGTGTGTGTGTCAACAGATTTATATTTTGATATGGTCTTGTTCATTGTTGAAATAGCTATCTATCCATGCTTGTAGGTTTCCTTATGGTGATCACATGAGGGAGAAATCAATCTGCAAAAGTAGAAGAATTTTTTTTTTACAAGTTAATTTTTTTTTGTCTAAGTGTTGAATTAAACAGTTTGGAAGCCTATATGCTGATGTGGACAGTACTGAAGACAAGATACTAATGGTGTATGGATAGAGTTGAGATATGGATGTAATATGTTGTATGTTGAATGACTTGCTGAGTACAGAATGAAGACTTGTTGCTTGGTATTTTTGATGTGTGTTCATGTGGAAAAATTTGGAAGCGTGTGATGTATCAATTGTAATTTGTAATCTGAAATTTGTATAGGGAGGTTGGGTGGAGCTGGGGAAAGACTTATTGGTCTTTTGACAAGTTGAAGATGGTTTGGATGTTCTAGCATCCCAGTCAGTTGTAGCTGACTGAACCATTCTGGTGGGTGGTGCCATCTTATGGGTTGTATCCCATATTGGAGATTGAAGTCTCCACTTATATAAAGATTACAAAACTATATCTTGTGTCCCTTGTGTAATGTCTTGACAGTGATGTGTTTAATTGATGAATGACATCTGCCTAGTTGATATTGTTCTTTGATAAATATGTTGTTGAAGCAATTGTCAAATAATGATATAAGATTGGTAGAAACAGTTGAAATTGAGTTGAAGCCTTAGCTCACTGATTCACCCCCCCTGTCTCAGTAGGCATTGTTTCTAACAGACTGAAGTTTTCATTGATGCCAACAAGTGTTGTGTAGTGGCCTTTGATTTACTCACAAGGAGACCTTGATAATTTGGGCATAGGAACACTAGATGGCCGAACTGGTCCAAATGAAAGTTGTCCTTTTACTGTGGAAAGCGATTAATAATGTGTCAATGAATAATAGCTTAGTGGAGCATCGGGTGTATAAGAAAAAATGAATTGGCTAGATCCATTGTTGACTGGACCCTCTTGTTGCAATTACTCTAGTTTAAATAAAAGGAAGGATTTGTAGGGTTGTTAAATTCATTCGTAAGGTACATGACCCAAAAAATACAACTGTTATTTTAATCCTCAATGTTATTTTGTATCCCCCAAAAAAGGATGCATGCTTTTATGAATTTAGGGCTAGATGATTGTTCTAGAGTATGACTAATCTCTCTAGTTTTGGATATGGTTGATAAATAAATCCGGGCTCAATCCACACTCAATCAATCGCAACTATAGCAAATGTGTCGAAAATGCATGAGTCAAGTGGTACAACAGAGTAACGATTCCATGCACATTCTCACATTATGGTTTCAATTATGGAAGGATTGAGATTTTGGCGTGGAGAATCCATAGACACTTTGTGTGCTTGTCAGAGAGGGACTGGGAGGCAGCTGATGCAGTTTGTTGATCGTTTTTATAAATAAAACACTTCTTTCAGACAAGGTACTCCTTCACCTAGACCCAATAGATTTGTAACACAAAATAAAATTTTAAATCTAAGTAGAGTTGTGAAGCTTCAACAAAAAGAGAAGCATGCTCTAACTTAGCAAGGATAATTATTAATTTCATTACAAGTTGACCCGCATGTAAACAACCAAGAGCTATTAATGCCATTACAACTTAACCTGTGCGTAAACAACCTTTGAAAGCTAGCATTGGTTTTGTGGGTGTGCAAAGATTGCCATATATCGTCGATATAGAGACAAAAAAAAATTGAAAACTAAAAACGTTGATATTGCCACGGTTTTTTCGCCATGATAAAAAAAATGAAGTATTAATCCACGAATGTTCAAAACATGGAAGTATTTCATGGAAAAATCCACCCAAATGTATTAGTGTGGGTTACCTCAATCATATAAAGATAGGATTGAATTTGATGAACCTCGAACTATCAAAAAGGCTATAAGGAAGTCTAAGTACTGCTATGATCAAAACAAAAGAAAAACTGATTTGTATAAGGAATGGAAGGACACGAAGAAAGAGAAGTTTGTCCAAAGGAAGAAAGGTTTCAAACCCTCTCACTTCCAAATTCAACAAAGGTAGCCATCACAAGATGTGATTAATCCAGCTAGAGTGATGGGAGACACACTAAGAGATCCAAAGTATCCAAGAGAACCATTCCAATGTTGGGTACGTGGAGGAAACCATATGCGTAGGAACTATTTGCATCATAATGGGAATGTAAGGTAAGTTTACAATAGCCAAAGACCTGAAACTGTGGGTCAAGTGGCAAGAACCATCCCTAAAATCTATGCAACGCTAGAGGACCACCAGGAAGATCATCAATCAACTATGGTTGAAGTCAAAGGTAAGATTTCCGAGAAATATGTTTCTGTTTTGATTGACCCTAGATCTACTCACATTTATATCACTCCTAAAATTGTTGATATTTGTGCTTTTGAGAAATTAAAGCATAGAAAATCATAGTTAGTTGAACTAGCCACTGGAACCAAGAGTAAAGTTAGTGAAGTGGTAGAAAAATGTCCATTAGTCATGGATGGGCTATGCACGTATGCAAAATTGAATATTTTGCCACTTGGTTCCTATGATATTCTCATTGGAATTGACTGGTGAGAAGCACACAGAGTTAAGCTTAACTGTTATAGCAAGACATTTGAATGCATGGATGAAAATGGAAACCCAAGGGTTGTAAGAGGCATCCCAAAGATGATTTATATTAGACAAATTTCAAGAATGCAGCTAAAGAAGTTCTATAGGATAATGGAACTCCATGTAGATTGTATGCAACCCATGTTTTATAAGCAATGGAGAATGGGACTCCTAGGTTGGAGGACTTTCATGTATTGCAAGAATTTAGGGATGTTTTTCCTGATGAGATTTCAGGACTTCCTCCAAAGAGAGACATTGATTTTACAATTGACATTGTTCCTGGAGCAGCACCAGTGTCCCAGACACCCTACAGGATGAGCACACCAGAATTGCTAGAGATCAAAATGCAGTTACAAGAGTTGTTGGAAAAGAAATATATCAAAATGGGTGTGTCCCATGGGGAGCACCAATTCTATTTATGAAAAATAAAGATGGGACACTTAGGTTATCTATTGACTATAGGAATTTCAACAAAGTCACCGTGAATAATAAATACCCTTTACCTCGAATTGATGACCTTTTTTATCAAATGAGAGGAGCAAAGGTATTTTCAAAATTTGACTTAAGGTCTGTTTACCATCAGGTAAGGATCAAAGAGGAATATAATTATAAGACAACCTTTAGAACAATGTATGGCCACTATGAGTTCATGGTGGTACCATTTGGTCTCACAAATGCACCATCTACATTCATTTGCCTCATGAATAGTGTTTTTTAGCAAGTATCTAGACAAGTTTGTTCTTGTCTTCCTAGATGAAATTCTTATTTATTCTAAGAATGAAGAAGAGAATGAAGAACATCTGAGAATGGCATTGAAATTGCTTAGGGAGCATAAGTTGTATCCAAAGTTTAGAAAATGTGACTTTTATAAAAATAAAATTCATTATTTGGGTCACATTATCTCAGATGAAGAGATATATGTGGACCATGAGAGGATTGAAACCATTATGAATTGGCCAAATCCAAGAAATGTGACAGATGTGAGATCTATTATGGGACTTGCAGGGTCGTACAAGAGGTCCATTGAAGGATTTTCCAAGGTCGGATATTCAATCACTTTCTTGTAAAGGAAGGGGATAAAGTTTGTATGGACACCAATATGTGAGGAGTGCTTCCAACAATTGAAGAATATTCTCACTAGTGCACCAATTTTGAAAATTGTAGACCCATAAAAAAGACTTTGTGGTGTGTATTGATGCATGCAATCAAGGACTTGGAGGAGTTCTTATGCAGTACAACCACGTGGCATTCTAGGAGTCAAGAAAGTTGAAGGAACATGAGAAGAACTATGCTACTCTTGATTTAGAACTTGCAGCCATAGTACATGTTCTCAAGATGTGGAGGCGTTACTTAATGGGAAGGAATATTGAGCTAAGGACATACCATTGTGGTCTGAAATACTTGTTTGATCAACCAACTTTAAACACTAGAAAAGCTAGATGGTTGGAATTTTTGTGTGAATTTGATTATGAAATAAAACACATAAGGGGAAAAGAAAACAAAATGGTTGATGCACTCAATAGGAAGGTACATGAAATGCATGTGGCGTCTCTTAGTATTTTCCAACCAGATTTGAGGCAACATATTATTAACCATATTGTTGAGGATGAAATGTACGTACATGTAAAGGAAAAGTTGTAGAAGTAAAGCCTTGAAAAGGAGTACGAGGAATATAAATTGGAATAATATGAACTTCTTACCTATAATAAAAGAATTTATATTCCAAATGGGGTAGAATTGGGGAAATCTGTTATGGATGAGATCCATCAACTCCATATTCTGGTCAGCGAGGATATCAAAAAACAATTGCTACAACCAGAAAGCAATATTTTTGTTTAGGAATGAAAAAGGACATTGCTAAGTGTATTTCTAAGTGCATGACATGTCAGCACGTGAAGGTTGAGCATCAACACCCAACAAGTTTATTGCAGCCTTTTCGAGTTTTGGAATGGAAATGGGAAGCCATTTCCATGTATTTTATTACAAGATTACCAATGAGGATGAGACAACATGATTCCATCATGGTTGTGGTGGAAAAATTAAAAAATGAATCGTATTATATACCATTTAAGTCCACATATAAAGCCAATGCCATTGCAAAAAATTTCATGAAGGAAATTTTTAGATTGTATGGATTGCCTAAGGCAATAAGTTTTGACAAAGATACCAAGTTTACTTCCAAGTTTTGGAAGGTTCAGTTTGTAGATTTGGTTAAAAAGTTGAACTTTAGCAATGCCTACCATCCTCAAACCAATGGGAAAACAAAGAGAGTGAATCATGTGCTTGAATACATGCTTTGCATATATGTGATGGAAAAACCAACCAAGTGGGAGGATTATTTACACTTGGTAGAATTTGCATATAATAATGGACAGCAATCATCATTGGGAATGAGTCCATTTGAGGCGTTGTATGGAAGAAGGAGTAGGACACCAGTGACTTGGGAGAATCCAGTGAACAAGAATGTGCTTGGTCCAGTACTTCTTAAGGAAATGGAACAAGATATTGCAAGGATCAGGCATAACCTGAAAACAACCCAAGATAGACAGAAGAGATATGTAGATAAGCATAGAATTTACAGGAAGTTTAGTATTTGGGATTATGTTTATCTTAGAGTGAGGCCAAGGAAGAGTTCCTTGAATATTGGAAGTTGTGCCAAGATGTCGCCTAGATATTGTGGGACATTTGAAGTGATTGAAAGAATAGGGCCAATTTCATATAGAATTACATTGCCTGCTAGCACTAGATCTCATAATGTTTTTTCATGTTTCTTTGCTTAAGAAATATGTACATGATCCTAACCATGTGATTAATTGGGATGTGATCTAGGTGGAACCCGAGGGAGAGTTCCAAAACAAGACATTGCAAATCCTCGACAAGAAGGCCATAGTGCGTCGAAACCGAGCCGTTCGATAGGTAAAGGTGCAGTGGAAGCACTATGGTCCTGATGAGGATACGTGGGGTGTGGAGGATGCCATGAGAGTGGCACGTCCATTTTTTTCAATTTTTGCAGAGCACTGAGGATAGTGCTAATGTAGGGGGAGGGGAATGTAATACCTCAGTTTTGACCCCATGGTATTCAAATTGTACATGATGTAAATATTCTTATTAAATCATGGCGAGGATCTCAAGGCCAAGGCCCTGCCATCGATTCGGTGTTTTATGTATCAATGATCAAGATCGATGCCGATGGTTATAGTGCTAGTCAGGCACAATATATTTTAAGATATCATGTAAATATGCAATTTAATAAAATAACCACAAATAGCTATGCACTGCAACGAAAGAGATTAGGGGCATGATTTCACAAGGAATAGGGAGTGGAGTTATTCAAACCCTTGAGCCAATAGGGTTAATCCAGATGTCGAGGGGAGAACCCTCAATCTCTCAACTACCCTTTTTGTCCTCTGCACTGAATCATTCAATTCTTCCAGAAGTTGGTTGAGGAATTTAATTCCTTGGGTAGGGAGAGGCATGGATGTCAATTTCATTCCTGTATAATCCTGTAGTCTCTGGAAACCCATATTCTTGCTTCTAGGGGAAGAAATCAGAAGGAGGTGTTCCCATTCCATCATCCTCACTGACCCAAAATGATCCATTATTATTATTATTCGTTCTTCTTCATTCATGTAGGAGGGAGAAGGGAAGAGAACTTACTTCAACATCGATTCATTTGATCCCTATCCTCGCATAGAGTATCATCCTACATATGCAACGAGAGCTAGAAAAGGAGTTAGTTTCTCATTTTGTAGTGTATCTCTTCATTTATCCTTGGATGGAACCTTGCTTTTCTGTATTATAGAGTGGTTGGGAACCCCAGTTATCTGTGTTATAGAGTGGAAGCCTATTTTGTCATGTCACCTTGTGCTTTGTTGTTATGTGTACCCTGGTTTGGGTCTGAAATGTATGCAAGACTTAGGAGTGGAATAAACGTAGAATTGTCTTGATAAATCTAGTGAAGAGAGGAACCTCACAAAAAGATAAGAGTGGATGGTGAATCTTATATGCACACACTAAAGAGAACTATAAGGGAAGGTGTGGCATGAGGGATTGTGTAGCATAGAAGGGGAAACTTCCTTGTGTTGGGTGTGTATGTATTGTGGATTCTAGGCTAGATAGATCTTGTGGGAATGTCCCTAGCTCTGTGAATGATCTCACTAGCTTAGCGATTCTTCCTTTCCACTACCTCAGCAGACTGATAAACCCAAATGTAGATTGGATTGGTTGGTATCGTGATAAAACCAATTGTATATTGGCTTCACTAGAGCCTAATAAACCCAATCGTAGACTGTCTTGGTTGAACAACCTAATAAACCCAACTATTATTTGGCTTGGCTGAGTCTTGATGTGCATTTTGGGCATTTGTGAATCATTGCTTGAGTAGCCTGATAAACCCAATGGTGTGTTGGCTTTGCTGAACAACCTGATAAACCCAACTGTTAGGTGGATTGGATGGACCTTAATGTGAATATTGGCTATGTGTGAATCACTGCCTGAGTATCCTGATAAACCCAACGGTGTGTTGGCTTAGTTGGACAGCCTAATAAACCCAACTTTAGGTTAGCTCAGCTGTGTTTGATGTGTTCTGACTATGTGTGAGCCTGTTTTTCCCTATTTCCTTGTGTATTTCATGCCATCTCGGGGGTGGCAGTTGTGTTGAGATATTGATGAACACAACTAGCCTATGTTTGGGTGGAACATTATAGCGACATAGCTAGTTGTAGGACAAATCCATATTTAAGATAAGTATTCTCTGTAAAAATTCTACAATGTATTTGTTTAATAATTATTATGAATATGTTGAATGCTTGCTAAGGTTCAAGTAGAGTTTACTGCTGTTATATTTTATTGCATTTTACATCTGCATGTGGTTTTTGGTTCCAAATGCATTTTGATTAAGTTCATGGAGGCTAGAATCTTGGTTACAGAGTCAGAATGCAATGAATTAAGAGTTTCCACACCTTGGAATCCTCCTGCAGAAGTCGAAAGTCGAAACTGGAAAAGAAGCGAAAAGAAATAAGGAAAAATGGGGATTTTTGCACCCTTGATTCCACCATGGAAGGAAGGAGGAGGAAGGAGGAAATTGGAAAAAAAAAAGGAATAAGGAAAAATGTTGGTTTTCTGCACCCCAGAGTCTTCCCACCGAATGTGGAAGGTGGAAGGTGGAAGTCAGAAAACAAAAGTTAAAGGTAAATCATTTTGGGTTTTTCCACTACCCGGATTCCGTCACGGAATGCAGAAGGTGCAAGGTGGAAATAAGAAAGTGAAATGTGAGTATAAGGTATTTCAAGGTTTTCTGCAATCTGGAGTCCATTGCGGAAGGCAGAAAGTGGAAAGTGCAAGGTGCAATTAACAATGATGTATCTTAAGTTTCTACTATCCGAATTCTGCATCGAAATGTGGAAGGAAGAAGGATAATAAATGATTCTATCTTAATTTGAGTTTTTGCTACCTGGAGCATGCCACAGAAAGCAGAAAGGCCAAAAATAACAATGGCATTTTTCAGAGTTCTGCCTGCCGTAAGCCAAATTGAGGAATGCAGAAGGAATGAGGCGGAGGGAAGAAGCTAGAAAGGTCCCTTGAAGGGCGGAAATTATTTTTCTTACTACGCAAAGAATATGTTAAGGGTGGAATGACTATTACAAAAGCATCTGAGATTCAGGATTAATTATTTAGGATGTTACATGAACCATGTCTATGATTAAAGAAGAAGAATTATTTTTATTATTATTATGCATATCAATCAGGTGTATGGGTGCATGTCATGATTCAACTCCAAATTTTTAATTTAAATATGAAGAAAACCTCTATATATACAATTAAATTCATTCCGAGTGTATCTCCCACTATGCAAGAAGGAAAACGTTCAGCAAAAGGGGATCCTAATGAAAGTAAGCCTAAACAGCTTGTTGATGTAATTGTAACTTCGGAATGTATTCACTTGTATTTCTTAGGTATTGTAATCCGATGTTTATTCCGGGATGTATTTGTAATGTACTTGAGTGATGTCATGCTCTAATGTTCCTATCGAGAGGTTCCGTAATGTAAACAAGTCATGTCAAGTCATTGTGGGTAACCCTCCTAATTGTCAAGGGTTAAAGTCCCCACAGTTCCAGGGCACTAGGGTTATTAAAATCTCCTAGAGAAGTTGGCTCTAGTTGGGTTTATTCAAGTCGAGAATTAGTATAAAAAGAGAGCTAGCCTCTCTATTTATCACGCACTCACTCACACTTAGTTGTAGTGCATAATTGAGGAAGAAGAAGACACCAGGGCAAGGAAGAAAGAGGTTACTGCTGTCAGGAGACCATCTTACTGTTTTGGGTTTTTACTTTTGGTGTTGGTTCTATGTCTGAGGAAGTTGCAGGGTTTTCACCATTTATGGTTTCCCCGAGGATAAACACTGTTTTCATTGTCTCTTTTGTTTGATTGTTGTGCTTGTTATTCTCTCAGTTAAATATCCTAATGTATTGCTAGCTTAAATGATAACAATCTAACATGGTATTAGAGCTAACCTGAAAAGAAGACACTGTGCAGCTATGAGAACTAGGGATTCCTACTTTGTGGATCTCTCTCCATACATTTTCAGAAAAATAAGATTGGAATAACTCTCCTCCCTAGGGCACATATTTTTGTCGAAGCAGAATCCAGTTCTGAGTTTTTTTAGTTTTGGACCCGACACTACTGCCAGAAATTAGGGCTTTCCACAGAAGTGGAATTTTTCAGTGAGCCCAGGCCTGGATTGATCTTCTCCTCAAAAACGAAGTTAGGGATCAATATCAAAGCATTTGGTTGGACAGAACTCTAGAAGATCAAAACCCTAATCTGCTCCTGAACCAGCACTGCAGAATTTTAGCTCCAAATCCAGATCCGACATCTTGACCTGGTAAGATCTAAATATTTTGTATTTCCATTTGAGGTTCTCAGTTAATATGTCTCATCATACCAAGCTTGATTAAAAGCTTGAGGGAGCTGATAACTTCCGAGCCTAGAAGTATAGGATCTCCCTGGTCCTGGAAAAAAATGAGTTGGACTCCTACATCAGTGAGGATGTTCTAGTTCCAGAGGGAGATGAGGCTAAGGAATTACATAAGAAGAAGTTGGTTATGGCAAAGAGGATTATTTCTGATTCAATCAAGGATCACCTCATTACATAGGTGTCCTCCATAAAGACACCTAAAGCTATGTTTGATGCCCTAACCAATTTTTTTGAAGGGAAGAACATAAACAAGAAGATGACTCTAAGAAACCAATTGAAGAATGTAAAGATCCATAATGCTGAGACCATCCAGTCTTACTTTACAAGGGTATCTCAAATCAAGGAACAACTAGAAGTAGTAGATGAAGAAGTGGAAAATGCAGAGATTGTGATGACCACCTTGAATGGGCTCCCTAGATCATGGGACTCTTTCATTCAAGGGATCTATGCCAGAAAGAAGTTAGTCAATTTTAGCAGACTATGGGAAGAATGCTCTAAAAAATAAGCTCGGATAGAATCTCGAGAATAAAAGATGGGAAGTGAAGATAAATCTCTCACAACCCACACCAAGAAAACCAAAAGGGACCATCATCAATCCAAAGGTAAGTCTCATTACTCTAGAAGAGATTGAACTATTGTTAGATATTACACATGTGATGAGAAAGGTCACATATTAAAATTCTACCCTAACAAAGGGAACTCAAAGAAGAAGAAGGGAAACAAGAGAAGACATCATGCTCATGCTGTAGAGGATGATGAAACTTCCACAAAGAGAATTAGACAAGAAAGTGATTCTTCAAGAGATGAAGAATATGTGTTGATCTTCACTCTCACGGGAACTGTTTCACATGGAAGCAATGATTGGCTCATAGATAGTGGTGCTTCCAAGAACATGATGGGATTCAAAGAATCATTTGTGAAACTATCTAAACATGGTTCACCTCACAAGGTGAAAATTGGGGATGACTACCAGTATCCAATAAAAGTTAGTGGTGAATCCTCCTGTAAACTAGACTCTAGAAAGTCTATGAAGATGAAAAATGTATTGTTTGTTCCAGGACTAAAGAAGAACCTCCTCTCCATATCTACATTGGATGCAAAAGGAATGATGGTTACTTTTGAAGATGGAAAAGTTCTTATGTGGCCAAAGGGAAAGACGTTTGATGATGCAATAGTGATTGGGGAACAAGAAGGAGGTCTATACAAGTTTGAAGGGCCAACCAAAACAAGCTTTGGTTCATGACTCTGTAGAACCAAATGAACTTTGGGATAGAAGGCTTGCACATGTGCATTACAGAGCACTACCAATTGCAAGAAAAGTTGTTGAAGGCCTTCCATAAATTCAAGCAAAACATGATGGGGTTTGCAAAGGATGTGTGAGAGGAAAGAACACAAAGAAGACATTTCCAAGTAGCGAGAGCAAAGAAAAAGGAATCTTGGAAATCATCCACTCCGATGTATGCGGTCCAATGTCCTCAAGTTCACTAAGCAGGTATGTATACTATGTTTCTTTTATTGATGAATTTTCTAGGAAGAAATGGATTTACTTTATGAAGAACAAAGATGAAGTATTCAACAAGTTCAAGGAATTCAAAGCCTTGATTGAGAACCACACTGAAAAGAAGATCAATAATTTTTTATTAGATAATGGTGGATAATTCACATCAAATGAATTAAAATAGTTATGTAAAGACTCAGGGATTGTTATAGCAAAATCATGTCACCATCATGTGATAAGATATTTGACATAACTACTTTCCCTGAATCCCAGCTTCTGGAGTGGAAACTAAATGGTTTTTCATCAATCTTACATGAAAATTCCTAGCACCGTGCATGCCCCTTTATCCAGGAGCGGTACCCTTGTTCACACCTCCCATCATTTGTTTTCCCTAAGCGGTGCCACCGCCTGTTACCCTTGGTCCATAAGCGGTTATTACTAGAACCACTCTGTCATAGAAGAAGAAGCGCAGTACCCTGGGTAAAAAGGGAAAAAGAGAAGTTTCTCGAGGCTTCTAGATGATAAGCCTTGAGATATCCCTTATCCCTATTGTTGTGTGTTGGTTGAGCTTGAGATCCCTCATTCTAGGATCTTAGAGGCCACCTCACCCACTAATTTTTCAAACTACTCTATCCATTAAAGCCCTATAAATATGAGCTCATAGCCATGGTTGAGAGAAGAACATTGGAAGTATTGTTATGTTGTTGGATTGATTCTTGGCCCAAGATGATTTGGAGAGAGCATAGAGAGCTAGAGTCAGAGCTTTTGGGGATGAGAATTTGGTTTCATGGAGATGCATGTCAACACTAAGGCTTGGTTATAAACTTCTTCATATTTATTTAATGCAAGTTGATTTCTATCCGACATATGTTGTTGTTGTTGTGATTTTGAATATATGTTGCTAGATTCCTTAGCCACTAGCATAGATTAGTAGATAATATTCTAGTTGCTTTGTTCTTTTTCATGTTGAGCTTGATTGCAGGTACACAGGTGGACTATCAAAGCCTTGTATTCCAGATATCTACAGCATCTAGGGAGAATCTTCAACCTCTGTCCTCTATTTATCTGGATCTGAACCATTCAGACCAGTGGAACACCTTGCTGGCCGCAGGAGGTGAAATATTATAGCTAACAAATCTGGTGACTCTGGTGGGGAATTGTGTATCAATTGTTCTTATCTTCCTCAGTCTACAACTCTTGTCCGAATCCAGGCTCCATTTTCTTTAACTCTCTTTAGTCAGATCTACTTTTCGACTTGCATTATTTGGGTTTGAAATTTCTAGATCCGTTCATATCTGAGTCATTTCGGTCTCTTATGCTTCTTTTCCATACTCAATTCAATAGTATTTGCCTTGATCTAGTCTTTTCCTAACTTGATTTCTTGTTCTCCTGTTGTTCTGGGTGATTTCATGGAACCACACATGTTCTGTTGGCAAGGAGCGGTGCGACCGCCTGAGTCTAGTTAGCCAGAAGCAATGCCACCACCTGAATCCAATGATAAAGGAGCGGTTATACCTCAAAATCGCCTGTCAGTAGCTTCATCTATGCGGTGCTAGGTAGGCCATGTTCCAGACTTTGTATTTTCATTTTTTGTGTGTTTTTGGCTTACTTTTTGATGAAAATGAAGTGTGTTGTTTTGAGTCTTTCTTTGCTTGGGATGATTCTTGTTTCCTTTTGCATGCTGATTTTTTCAGTGCTTGGTCGGAAATATTGGTTCTTCATTTCCTTGTCTGTTTCAAAGAGAAGTTTTAGTTTTCTCTCTCTTTCGCTTTATTTGCAAGCTTGTTGAACGATTTTCTTCTTGTTTTGTGCATGATTGTTTGAAATTATAGATCTTACTTTCATTGGGAAGAAATATATATTTTCAGCTTTGCATGCATTAGGGTTAGATTTGTTTGGAAACGTTAGTGAAATCATCTTTCCATTAAGTTTTTATGTGTCTTTTTCAAGCATGAAAAGATAGGAAACATTTATTATTTATGTTTGATGTTCTCTAGATCTCTTTCTTATTTGCTTAAAAGACTGATTGGGGTGCATTGATATTTTACTTTTCCTTTGAAAAGATAGAATTGAATTTGCATTTGGGTGTGCATTTTTGGGAAGAAAAGTAAATCTCTCTCCCTCTCTTAGGTAGAATTTCATTGAAGAGTAAAACTTTCATTGTCATATAGATTAGTGTGCATCTTCTTTAAATTCAAGTTTTCACTCCATGGTTCCACCTAAACGCACAAGATAAAATGAACAGTAGTACTAGGTTAAAACTTTTAGCAATTTGAGTGATAAGTTAGAGATGTGTTCAGGCATCATTAAACGTAGGAGCTATCATTATTTGTCAGCATTACATCATGGGACTCGCACGGTTCTTCCACGTACCATCGGCATATCGAACGGCCTTTCACGTACCCTTGAGCTATATAGAAAGGTACTTCATGTACTCGATTGTATATCGGAAGGCCCCTTGTGAATAGTTATGCATTAGACAATACTACTACCGATTTGAGCTCCCCTGTACCTTACATATATTGGGATACCCTTTTAGGAATCCTCAAACCATCTAAGTTATCCTTTTGGCCTGTCCTGTGAGGTTCCTAACTCGTATACACTCCTTTCATATGTTTGCTTGTTGCTTTTAGTTTGAGTAGTACTTGCTTGTGCGTGGTAGTTAGGGGGTCATTAGGGAATTTAGATATGGCATCTCCATCTGGGACTACCAATCAATAGGTCCCTTTCCATGGTGTACCTTGTGTATTCCCTCCAAGTGAAGGTATTGGTCCTCCCTTTATTGCCACTCTAAATATTCCTAGATTAACTATAGGATTACCGGTCTGGATTTTTAATTCGGTAACTCCTGTTACACCTAATGTCTCAAATGTCACCTCTCCTTCAGGGGAGGATCGACCTCAACTTAATCCTGCTCCTTCTTCACCGGTTGTGGCTTCATCTCTTTCTTCTTCTTCGCTTGACCAAAGCTCTATCGTTAGTAGTCATGTGGGTAAGAAGAAGAAGAAAGGGAAGGGTAAAAAGAAGAAGGATAGGAAAGAGAAAAAGAAGCAACCATCTAGTCTTAATGATGCTCGTTCTAAGAGAATGCTAAAAAAACCCAAGTTCCCTTGTAAGCTTTGCAAGGGGGACCACCTTCTTAAGGAGTGTCCCGGTCTCTCTCGTGTAGAAGAAGAGTGGTATAAAAGGTCCAAACCGTCTATGTCATCAACCTCTGATCATCATGTTGACGATACTCCTTCAACCAGTGACCCATTGGTAAAAGGTCACGAGGGTAAAGTCTTGTATCCTTGTTTGATTTGCAAGTATATGCATCGTAATTTTCTTTATCCAAGCATGGATGAAGCTTTGATTTGGTTGGAAAATATTACTGATCATCAATAGGTGAATCCAACAAGTGATAGTAAGTTATCCCTCGATCCCCCACTGGTTGACCAAGTGGTCGATTCATATTTATCTGTAATTGATCCCACTCTTCCTTCGGAGAGTGAAGTGGTCGAGTCAATGTCATTTTCACCCGATCCCGCTCTTTCATTGGAGAGTGTTAATACTAAAGTAGTCTCTTTGACCAAATATTCGTCTTGTTCTTCTCTTCCAGTAGAGAATGAACCAAAACCTGCCGAAGTTTTTATGCTTCGTTCTGATTGTTCTTGACAAGAGGAAATTTTGTCTATTTCGACAGAACCCTCTCTGAGTAGTGAGGTTATTTCCTTTGACTAGAGTAACCTAACAGAATCTCATCTTCATTCGAGTGTTCCTTTCTAGATAGTTGTGAGTATTACTGCCAGGAAGATACTTCACACTATTGTTGACGAAGGGGCTTCTGTTAGTATTCTATCCTCAACTTCTTGGAAAGCTTTAGGTTCTCCTCAACTTGTGCTAGCCATCGATCAGATTCTGGCTTTTAATCGCTGGCCTACTGCACCTTTAGGGACCCTTCCTTATTTTCCTATTACATTAGGAGGGTAAACTGTTTGCATTGATGTTATGGTGGTCCAAGGTCCTTTAGATTTCAATCTGCTCCTTGGACATGATTATGTTTATGCCATGAAGGTTGTTTTGTCCACACTCTTTAGAGTTATGCATTTTCCCCATGATGGGAAGATTGCGACCATTGATCAGCTTTATTTTGTTACACCTGACCATCGCATTACCCCTAGTAATTAGACTTCCCTGAATGTGTCTCATGTTCTTGTGGTTCCTTCCCCTTCTTCTAGTTAGCTTCTTCCCATCATCGGTAAAATGGGGGGCATGGATCTAGTCTATAGTCATAATAATGGAGCTTAGCTGCTAGGTTTTATGAAATGGGGGAAACCTACCAACCTCTGGATATCATGTTCGGTAGGATCAGGTTTTAGAGCATAGTTTGGTTTTGGTTTTAGGCTCGTTAAAAAATAAAACCACTCCTCAAGCATAGTTTACCTTTTGGTTTCAAGCTTGCATAAAAATGAAACCATTCCTTTGAGAAAAGTTCCCATTCTATGTCAAGCTTGTTAAAAAATGAAACAGATGCCTCTGAGCAAAGTTCCCATTCTGTGTCAAGCTCATTAAAAAATGAAATTACACCTAACCATCATGTAAGGTTCTGACCATAATGTCAGTTTTTCTTAAGCATAGTTGACCCATTGGTTTAAATATTGCATAAAAATGAAACCATGTTCCAAGCATAGTTACCTTCTGTTTCAATCTTGTGTAAAAATGAAACAAATCCCCTTCCTTTGATTCGAGTCTTCACTTTAGTGTTAGAACTGGAACCTTCACCTACCCGATTCTCATTCTTCCTACCTCCCTGGTGAAAATTTTCACATTAGTAACTAGGTTTTTAGGTTGGGTATGGAAGAAGAATCATCAAATGAAACAAAGCTTGGGGGCATGTCAAGCCGCTAGCAACCATGCTAGGGGTAAGCTTCGCTAGCAATCATGCTGGGGGAAAGATTCCAACCTCTGTATATCATGTTAATGGGATTTTTCAAGCATAGTTTACCCATTGGTTTCGAGCTTGCATAAAAATGAAACCAATCTTCGAGCATTCTTTCAACTGATCTTCGAGCTTGTTAAAAATAGTAAGATGGTGTTGAGCTTACTTTTCATTTTTTCGTGCTCTCGTTAAAACATGAAAACTGGTTTGAGCTTAGTTTATTCCTTTTTCGTGCTCTGGATTCAAACATAAAAAAGGTTAATAGAGTCTTCTTTAAAATCTTTTTGAACTCTTAAAATGTGAAAAGATCATCAAGCAATCTTGTCTTCTTCACGCTCGTTAAAGTATTTGAAGAGTCATCCTTCCGACGGTAGGTTATCTCTTTTTTCGTTCAGATAGGACTATTTACGAAAAAGGAACGCTTCAGCAAATCATGACTGGAAGATTTCTCTAAGGTATGATTTTATACTTTTTCAGGCCTTGGAGACTAAATCATATGAAAAAGGACCCCTTTGGAGTCTTCTTCCGTATTCGTTCAAACTCTCTAAACATGAACGATACCAAGTTTTCTTTCAATGGGATCATTAAATTAAACATTGGGAGACCTGTTTTGGGACTGAACCCCTCCACTCTCAGGTTCGTAAAACAAATGAGTCTGGACTTGTCTTCTGACAAGCTATATCGAGTTTTTGTTACCCTCTTTGAACTCGTAAAACCGAAAAGAGGCACTCATCAATCATGATGGGGGAAATGGGAAGGGAATAATCTTGTAAATAATGGCAGTTGTTTGTCATTACCTTTGAACATGGCACTTGTCTGCACAATCATGTCAGTCAATTTGGTATTCATCTGATCTCCATGATGATCCACTTTCATGAGTCATGTCAATCCTTTGAGTCTTTCAAAAGAATGCATTGTCCACTGTCGCATTGTGTATCTGTCTTGTCTAGTCATGCTGCCAAGCCTTTTAGTTGTGCTTCTTGATGTTCAAAGGGGATTTGAAGAAGTCTTACCTCTGTAGTCTACATAGTATTTGTGTCAATATCTTTGAGTCAGTCATGTGGTTGCTACATTCACATCATTCTAGAACTATGTTCAAAGTTTCATGTCGTCGATGTGGGACTCATCATGGCCCTTCTTCGATGAGAATTTTCCTATTGACATCAGCTCATTATCCAGGAAATTGTCTTAGAAACAATGTTTAGTACCTTGAGATCTGTATGCCTTAATGATAGATTCTCTCACTCTCGACATAGGTTCACATCATTGACCTTTGATCAATAGAATCGACTGGGTGTTCGACATCAGGACATCTATTCGCACTCAGTAGATTGTACTAGAGTACCTTGGGAATCATTGAAATTAATGGTGATCTCCGTCGCACTTGTTAATGGTTCACATCATTAGCTAGTAATCAAGTGGTTTCTACCATGTTCGACTTCAGATCATTGTAATCACATGGATAGAATCATACTTTGTGAAAGATGAGATGAAAACCCTGGGAATATGTTTAAAGCGCTCATTGCTTTTCCCCAGGTTGTGATGGAGTTTTGTATATCTGGCATGGATCCACATTTTTATGGTCATGGATATGCTCAAATTTGCGTCTGTATGCCATAGATATACGTTGTATGTCTAGTAGCTATGTCCAAGTTTGAGTCCTTTATCACATGTATCTACGCTGTATTCTAGTAGCCATGCTTGTTTATTCCACTCATAGATCTACCTTGTATTGGTCTGTAGCTATGAGTTTGGTTACTTGTGTCTATTAGTCAACATACTGATGTACTATAGATGCCTACTTGATGACATACTCCGATCGAGCCAACATTTTCATCTCCTAGAGACGACTTGTTCTCAAAGCTCTTGTTTATGGTATCCCTCTAAGACTCATGCTTTGGGGGGCATCTTGTTATACCAAAATCCTGTCACCATAATGTGATAAGACATTTGACATACCTACTTTCCCTAAATCTCAGTTTCTAGAGTGGAAACTAAATGGTTTTTCATCAATCTTACATGAAAATTCCCAGCACCGCGCATGCCCCTTTATCCAGGAGCAGTACCCTTGTTCACACCACCCATCATCTATTTTCCATAAGCAATGCCACCGCCTATTACCCTTGGTCCATAAGCGGTTATTACCAGAACCACTCTGTCATAGAAGAAGAAGCGTGGTACCCTGGGTAAAAAGGGAAAAAGAGAAGTTTCTTGAGGGTTCTAGATGATAAGCCTTGAGATATACTTTATCCCTACTGTTGCGGATTGGTTGAGCTCGAGATCCCTCATTCTAGGATCTTAGAGGCCACCTCATCCACTAATTTCTCAACCTACTCTATCCATCAAAGCCCTATAAATATGAGCTCATAGCCATGGTTGAGAGAAGAACATTGGAAGTATTGTTATGCTGTTGGATTAATTCTTGGCCCAAGATCATTTGGAGAGAGCATAGAGAGCTAGATTCGGAGCTTTTGGGGATGATAATTTGATTTCATGGAGATGCATGTCAACACTAAGGCTTGGTTGTAAACTTCTTCATATTTCTTTAATGCAAGTTGATTTCTGCCCCACATATGTTGTTGTTGTTGTGATTTCGCATATATGTTGCTAGATTCCTTAGTCACTAGCATAGCTTAGTAGATCATATTCTGGTGGCTTTGATCTGTTTCGTGTTGAGCTTGATTGCAGCTACACAGGTGGACTATCAAAGCTTTGTATTCCAAATATCTACAGCGTCTAGGGAGAGTCTTCAACCTCTGTCCTATATTTGTTCTGGATATGAACCTTTCAGACCAGTGGAACACCTTGCTGTTCGCAAGAGTTGAAATATTCCAGCTAACAGGGATTAAGAGGGAGTTGTCTACTCCATATAATCCACAATAGAATGGGATTGCAGAAAGAAAGAATAGAAATATCATGGAAGCAGCAAGAGCAATGCTTCATGATCAAGATTTTCCTATGCATCTATGGGAAGAAGTTGCTAGAAAAATGATGTATGTATAGAACCGTACTCCACACAGAGTACTTAAGGACAAGACACCTGAAGAAGTCTTTTCCGGAAAGAAACTAGAAGTCATCCATCTTAGAATATTCACCTATCCAGTGTACATACACATTCCAAAAGAGAAGAGAACAAAATTAAATCCTTCAGGAAAGAAGGGTATATTTTTTGGATACTCTGAAAGCTCAAAGGCTTACAGAATATACTTCCCAGGATTCAAGAAGATCGACATCAGTAGGGATGTAACATTTGATGAATACTTGACTTACAACAAATCCAGGAAGAGACCTACTGAAGAACCTGAAGAAACAGAAGCACCCAGAATTCATGATACACCCATGAACGAAGAAACGCAAGAATAAGATCGATATTTTGAAGAATCTCAAGAACCTGTAGATCCACCTCAGGAAAATAATCCTCACAAGAGGAAACTTGCTTGGGTACAGGAAGCTATCCAAGGTGTGGAAAGATATGGGGCTCCAGAAGAGAATCATAGAGAAAGAAAGAGGACCAAATCCTGCTCCGGATATGTAGCCTTATTATGTGATTTCATCGATAAAGAACCTTCCAGTTATGAAGAAGCGGCAGAACAAAAAGAATGGAAGGATGCTATGATCGAAGAGTATCAATTGATCATGAAGAATGATGTTTGGCATGTTGTCGCAAGACCAGAAGGGAAGTTTGTCGTAACTTCCAAATGGATCTACAAGATCAAGCATGTTGTAGATGGTAGCATTGAAAAATATAAAGAAAGATTTGTTGCTCATGGTTTCTCCCATAAAGAAGGAATAGATTATGAAGAAACTTTTGCACCTATAGCCAGATACACTTCCATCAGATCAGTACTTTCTTTGGCTACAGTGATGAAATGGAAGATACACCAGATGGATGTCAAGACTGCTTTCTTGAATGGTGTAGTGGAAGAGGAAGTGTATGTGGAGCAACTACTCAGTTTTGAGACACATGACAGGGAGTCTCATGTGTGTAGATTGAAGAAATCCCTATATGGCTTGAAACAGGCACCCAGGACATGGTACGGTAGAATTGATAGCTTCCTATCTAGTTTGGGCTTTACTAAGAGTAAAGCAGATTCCAAACTTTACTACAAGGTTGAAGATGGCAACCCGATGATGCTCCTACTATATGTAGATGATATTTTTGTAACAGGTATGGATGGGTTGATTACAAATACGAAGAGGAAGCTTGCTGCCGAGTTTGAAATGAAGGACTTAGGTATGATGCATTATTTCCCAAGGATGGAGGTGTGGCAGAATGTGGATGGAATATTCCTTGGACAAGGGAAGTATGTAGTAGAGATCCTGAAGAGAATTGGGATGATGGATTGCAAGGCTTTAACCAAACCTATGGCATCGAACATAAAGCTATTGAGTGATGCTTCACCAAAGTTGGTTGATGTCATGATGTATCATCAGATGATTGGGTGCTTGATGTACCTGATGAACACGAGACCAGATATTTGCTTTGCTGTGAACACCTTGAGCCAATTCTTAACAGATCCGAGACATGTTCACTTGATTGCTACAAAGCATATTATGAGGTACCTGAAGGGTACAGTTGATTAAGGGGTCAAGTATAATACTGATCAAAGGATTAACCTGGAAGGTTATGTTGATTCAGATTGGGTAGACAGTGCCATCGATAGGAAGAGCACTCATTAGAGGAAATTTCAACTCAAAATGGGCCTTTTAACTTTAAATCAAATTCCATGTCATCATGTGTTAGCCAATGAAATTCCTTTAAATTTGAAATATCGTATAGGTCTTAAAAAAAAAATTAATATAAATTTGGGGATAGGTATCATTAAAAAAACTACTTTTTTTGTTTGTATTTTCGACATATCTCTCCATTTTTTTACTCAAATTTCAATCGGGATAGATCGTTGGATGCGGAATTAAATTTTGCATCCAATGAATTCCCACTCGACATACTTTTTACGGACCTCGCTACCCCAAAACAAAGAAATAACTAAAAAAATGTGATGATGATGTCATCATCGTCATGTTTTTTAGGTATTTCTTGTTTTTGGGGTAGTGGGGTCTGTCTAAAGTATGCCAAGTGGGCACTCGTTAGATGTGAAATTTAATTCCGCATCCAATGAGCTCTCCTAATCGAAATTTGAGTAAAAACACAGGGAGATATGTTGAAAATACTAACAAAAAAGTAGTTTTTTGCTTTTATTCCTCCATAATTAATAAATATTATTTTATTATTTTAACTATTATTTTATTATTATTTTTTTAGGAGGCCCATTTTGAGTTGAAATTTCCTCTAATGCCAGGGTGTTGCTTTAGTATGGGATCAGGTGTGATCTCTTAGATTAGCAGGAAGCAATCCTCTGTGGCACTGAGTACAACTGAAGCAGAGTATGTCGCAGCCTGTTCAACTAGTTGGGAGGCAGTATGGTTGAGGAAGCTACTGTTTGATTTATTTGATCTTCAGTTAGATGTTACTTATATATATTGTGACAACCATAGTTGTGTGAAGTTGTCAGAGAACCTAGTGTTCCATGACAAGTCAAAGCATGTTGAGATCAAGTATCACTATATCAGAGATATGGTGCAGAGAGGAGTAGTGAAGCTCCAATATGTTGCGATGGAAGAACAGATAGCTGATGTGTTGACTAAGCCATTAGCTAGGGTGAAGTTTGAATACTTCAGGGAGAATCTTGGTGTTATCCATATTGAGATTCCTCCCAAGAGGAAGTGATGTGTCCGTGATGTTCCCTTCTGACATAGTGAGAGGATTGGTTCCTTCCATGGTCAGAGGTAAGTGCTGTGGCCTTCTAACATGGTGAGATAATTGGTTCCTTCCATGGTCAGATGTAATTGTTGTTCCCTTCTAACATGGTGAGAGGATTGGTTCCTTCCATGGTCCGATGTAAGTGTTGTGCCATTCCGACATGGTGAGAGGATTGGTTCTTTCCATGGTCGGATGTAAGAGCTGTGATATGGTGAGAGGATTGGTTCCTTCCATTGTCAGATGTATTTGTAGATCCCACATACAGCATGAAAAAGGGTTGGCTCTGTGAAGACACATCTAATTTGAAAAGGACTAGATCTGTGTGGATTCCACATCCATTATGAAAAAGGACTGGCTCTGTGAAGACACATCTAGTATGAAAAAGGAATAGCTCTGTGTGGATTTCACATCCAGTATGAAAAAGGACTGGCTCTGTGAAGACACATCTAGTATGGAAAAGGACTAGCTCTGTGTGGATGCCACACCCAATATGAAAAAGGACTGGCTCTATGAAGACTCATCTAGTATGAAAAAGGACTAGCTCTGTGTGGATTCCACACCCAATATGAAAAAGGACTGGCTCTGTGAAGACTCATCTAGTATGAAAAAGGACTAGCTCAGTGTGGATGCCACACCTATTATGAAAAAGGACTAGCTCTGTGAAGACTCATCTAGAATGAAAAAGGACTAGCTCTATGTGGATGCCACACCCAATATGAAAAAGGACTGGCTTTGTGAAGACTTATCTAGTATGAAAAAGGACTAGCTCTGATTGGATGCCACATCTAGTATGAAAAAGGACTAGCTATGTGTGATGATACATCCATTATGAAAAAGGACTGGCTCTGTAGATGTACATCCAGCATGAAAAAGGGGTGGCTCTATAGAACTTCCTGTGACGAGAAGAATCAAGAGATAGCACCTGTGATGATTCAGCAGTGATGATCCAGATCGAATGATGATCCAGATCCAGTGACGATGTGCAGTGATGATGATCCAGATCCAATGATGAAGATGACTTGAAGATGAAGATGGCCTAAAGATGAATATGAAGATGACTTGAAGATGACGAAGACTCAATGATGATCCAGATGATACAGAGAAGAAGAATTGTGCTAAAAATTGTGTCGAAAGAATACCTTCCTAGTTAAGAGGGAGTGTTGATGTAATTGTAACTTCGGAATGTGTTCACTTGTATTTCTTATGTATTGTAACCCGATGTTTATTCTGGGATGTATTTGTAATGTACTTGAGTCATTTCATGCCCCGATGTTCCTATCGGGAGGTTCTATAATACAAACAAGTCATGTGAAGTCATTGTGGGTAACCCTCCTAATTGTCAAGGGTTAAAGTCCCTGCAATTCTGGGGCACTAGGGTTATTAGAATTTCCTAGAGAAGGCAGCCCTAGTTGAGTTTAGTCAAGTTAGGAATTAGTATAAATAGATATCTAGCCTCTCTATTTATCACACACTCACTCACACTCAGTTGTAGTGTATAGCTAAGGAAGAAGAAGACACTGGGGCAAGGAAGAAAGATGTTACTGCTGTCGGGAGATCATCTTACTGTTTTGGGGTTTTACTTTTGATGCTGATTCCATCTCTGAGGAAGTTGTGGGGTTTTCACCATTTATGGTTTCCATGAGGATAAACACTGTGTTCATTTTTTCTTTTTTTTATTGATGTGCTTGTTATTCTCTTAGTTAAAGATCCTAATTTATTGCTAGCTTAAATGATAAAAATCTAACACAGCTTAAAATATAGAAAGAAGTGGTAATTGTTGATTATATTGAGGAATACAACATCTAGATCAAAACCTACAATAATATAAAATGATAAGGACACTAAGATAAGATATATGGAGGATGAACTCAATCACAAGAATGATAAAATAACTAAGATGGAGGGAGATATAAGTAAGAAATATGGTGACATGTTAGATTTAAAAAGAGAGATTGATGACCTCAATGGTGAGGTGGCTTATTTAGAAATGGATTCCCAAGGAGAAGGATTACTCTGAAGAGTAAATCAAGAGTTATGGCATAGGATTTCATAGTTGTTCATGACCAAATGAGATTTATGTGAGTAGATGAAAGTGGAAATGGAAAATTACAAATCAACTAAGGAGGAAATGACTCCCGGGTAACCCTAGAAGATAAACTAAAGTAGGACATAGATACTATAGAGTATCTAAATGGAAGAAATCAGAGGTAGTTGGAAGACCTACAATTAGAGAGTATAACTCCAATAATCAAAGTATCCAAGAAGATGATCCCGAAACAAAGTTTTTTCATAGTAATACAAAACAACACCAATCATCTTGTAAATGACATTTCTTCCTTTAAAATCATGCCCAGTGGAATAATTAAATAGGGACTACGTCACCATGGGATGGAAATGCATAATTTTATCCTCATGAGGAGTATAAATCATTTTTTACTGAGAAAAGAGATGAAGAATCCTAGCAAGAAATCCTAGAAGGAGTGATTAGTGGAGAGAAAGAAGTAATCATATTTAGAACATGTTTTCAAATTTCGATAATATTAAATATATCTTCAAATATTTAGAACCTTTGTCTTATAAAATTCACTTAGAAGTAGAGTTGGCCTTGGAAAACCTGAAATCACATAAGATTCCAATGGGGAAAGATTAGCAGTTGGTCACTAGATATCACAAAATTCGATACCCCCTCAAGCAAAATCAATAGGATAGACTTCCATCCAAACTTGAGTTCAACAATACAGTAGTACACATACACCAAAGATATCTCAACAATTCATGGTACAAACAACTCCAATCCCTTAAAGGTCACCTAGAAATCAACTCCCACCTGGAAGCTGAGCATATGTAGAAGTGTTACAAAAATGAAGCATGATGGAATTCCTCAATATTATACAATGCACCCACCTCAAGTAAACATGCGTGGACAACATTCACCAAACAAAGGAAGGAAAGAAGAAAAGATCAAGAAAAAAAGAACGTTGAAATTTTAAAAAGGAGACTATGAAAAGTTAAAATGTAAAATCAATTTTATAAAAAATGTTCATAAAATGAAAATTCAGTTATCACGTACTTTATAGTCTATCATATTTAGTTATAATTAGGAGTATATATAATGTAATTTGAGCCATGAGCTCAAGGCTGGAAATTTTAGAATTAGAAGTTTTCTTTCTAATGTGTTGAGTCAAATGAATATTTTTGGGGCCATGTAAATAGTTGTCATAGAGTAAGGATATGGAGTCTTGCATAGAGTTATTCCTTTATGTTTTGTAATCATCACTATCCATTATATGAGAGGATTCATGATACAAACAATAAAGCATGCTGCATTAGATTTGATTTAATTGATCATCATGGATACTCTTTTATGATTTAATGTTAAATGTTATGTTAGAAATTCAAAATTCTTTTGTTTTTCTCATGATATTTAAAGTTTTTGTTTGAATGCAATATTCTATGGAATTATTATGTCGGTATTGTATACATAATTGTATTGTTTCTAAAGAGTCATAAGTAACCTCATGATAACCCTTTCTACATGTAAACTCAGTACATTCAATTTTTTATTCATTTAAGAAATTTGTCTATCGACACTTCCTGAATTTAAATATTGCTTTCATTTATTAAATGTATCTCTATTTCCTTATTTTCTACTGGATTCTATAAAATTCCTTTGCAATTTACCTTTTCATCTACAGAATTGTTCATAAGCCAATCAACATACGTAAAACACTCACAAAATGAGTCAAATTCCATTTTCAATACATATATAGCTCTAATATCTGTAAAATATGATCCCTATAATGCTTGGGCATGGTTTATTTTCAACCTATTCCACCTCTGGGAACTAACAATAAAAATTTCATCATTTTCAGGGACGACATTATAAAGATCTTATTTCTGCACAGCAAAGTGGATCAGACATCATTGGTTGAAGTTTTCACATGACGAATCCTTTAAATGAAGCTGGATCCTGGAAAGAGGCACACCATATAGAATCCACAGTCAAATTATTTTTGGATCCTTCCATATTCAAGAACTCACTACAGAAATTTGCATTCACCTTAGGGAAGACACAATTCTCTTTTAAATTCTCCTTTGGTATCTCCTGTTGTTAATAATTAGAAAGATATGAATATTTAAATAATCAGGAAAATATTTATAGTTTTCCTAAAAATCCTTTGAATGATGTTCTTCAACCACAATTTTCCATTCTATCACACTCAGTTAGTACTTCCACTCCTGCATAGCCTGACAGGAATCCATTTAACCCACATGTTCAACATACTGTCATATATGGCAGGAATAGGTCATGGAGGAACACCCCCTGTTGTTAATCCTTGGATTTCATTTAGATATTGACCTCTAAATATGCCTAACAATTTACATGACATGCCCAAAAACTAAAAAAAATTTGCTAAATTTGATGGAGAAAAATATATCCCAACTGAATACCATATGGCTACATTCCAAGACTTTACTTACAATATCCTCATAGAGGATGATAATGTATACATGAGAATATTTAAACAAACCTTGGAATTGGAAGTGAGAAAGTGGTTTTGAGCCTTTCCAACTGATTCTTTAATGTCTTGGCATGCTTTGGAACAATAATTTATGAGACAATGAGAGGAGAAGAGGCCGGATCATTTATACTACCTCACCAAGTTTGCATCCTTAAAGAAGAAGAAGAATGGAGAAACTACAAGTGAATTCAATAAAAGATTTAATAAGATCTATAACAAAATACCTTAAGACATAAATACTTTACAAGCATATGAAAAATTTACATATGCAAGGGCTTATGAAGATGACCTTGTCATGATCATGAGAGAGAGAATATATGCAACTCTTTCAAGCATGCAAGATGATTCTCTTGATGTTGGCCGTAACATCACAACTTCAGGTAAACTGAAACATAGGATATAATTTGACAAAAAGAATCCTAAATATGAGGATGGATATTCTAGTAAAAATAAACAAACTCAAGATGAAAATATTGAATAAATGACCAAGATATTAATAGGTTTGTCAAATAAAATAACCATCCTTGAGACATAAGGAAATCATCAGAATAAATATCCTCAAGGAATGGGACAAAGAAATCCAAATCAAACTAGAAGGTCATTTTATCATAAGATCTTAAATAGAGAAAGGATAAATAAAGATCCTCCTCTACAACCCCCAGTTAGATAAAATGAGGCATACCATGTCATTGATGTGACCCCTGAAGAAGGGTATTTTGATCCTCCTAAAGAAATAAATCAAATACATTATGAAAATGAATTTATGCATTTAACTCAAAATGAATATGAAAGGTTTTTACATGAATATGTATATGAAAATGAACTTGGTACATCGAATATACATTTCCTTAGGCATAGAAAAAAATCTGGAAAACATCCTAAAGTTCATGTCTCTAAGAAAGTATCTAAGAATCCAAAGCACTGAAAGGTTATGGAAACCCCATCTCTATTAGAAATCCTCTTGTTGTTCAAAACAAATATGATTCCTCGTCTACCTCATGAGTAAAGTTTAGACCCCGTGTTGTCCAGAAGAAAGTTGATATTTCCCATATTCCAAATAAAGATCCTAAAAAATTTCCTAAACCTTTTGATTTAGGACATGAGATATCTAAAATCAATATTTCCATACCTTTAATAGAACTAGAATCCTGCATATATAAAATTCAAAAAGATCTAATGCTAAAAAACCCTAGTACTCGATATGACTATCTAAATTTGATTGATGGAAGTCCTAAAATTGAAGTAGGTCTTGCTGTGGAAGAAGGAATACAAGGTATACTCCCCCATTTTATATAACCCTAAGTCTACATGGAAAATTGATACATAATTGGATGTTATATTCTGGAGCATCACATAATCTCATGCCTAAAGTGGTAATGGAAGAACTAAGATTAGAGGTCACAAAGCCTTATCATGATCTTTATAACTTTGACTCAAAACCCGTGAAGTGCGTTGGCATGATTAAGGACCTGGTTGTAAATTTATCCCAGCTTCCATCTAAAAGTATTTTTCTAGATGTGGTGGTAGCAGAAATTCCTCCAATAGATGGTATGTTATTGTCCATGATTTGTGGTAAGAGAATGGGTGGAACCATTCAGACGGACATGAAATATGAAACCATCCCATTGCTTGCAGGAGAAACAAGAAGATTGTAGAGGGAGGATAGGTATTCATACATGCTTAGTGAGGGAAGCAACCCAATAACTTACCCAATATATAATATTGAATAAGATATGGGTTGTTGCATGTTAACATGAGTAAATTATTATAGTGAAGAACCTTTTTAACTGGTGTTTGTTAAAAGTGAAATCTCGATACAAGGTCAGATTTGGGATATGCATTTTCATGGATCATCTACCAAGGAATAAGCAAGAGCAGGGGTAGTTCTCATCTCCCCCAAGAAAGAAGAATTTTTTTTTGTCATTTAAGTTGAATTTTGAGACCACAAACAATGTGTCTAAATATGAAGCACTAATTTTGGGATTGGAAGTTGCAAAAAAGATGGGGATAACTCAAATACAAGTTTATGGGGATTCAAAAGTGATAGTGCAACATATTAAAATTTTATACTAGACAAGCATTCAAGGATGAGAGAATATAGAAATCAAGTCCAGGATTTAATAAATAACTTGTTTCATGCATTTAACATAATTGATATTCCTAGAGAAAATAACCCAAAAGTTGGTGCACTAGATGTAGCAGCAAACACATTTAATCCTCGTACTAAAATCAAATTAAAGCATGAAGTAGAAATGAATTGCATATGTTCAGTTTTTGACAATACAAAACACTAGCAAGTATTTGAAAAGGATCAATAGATCAAGAGGTTTTCTATATTGATTAATGAATTTTCTAATACCTACATCGATAAAGAACATGATGATGATGAAAGTGAAAAAAGTCAGAAAGAGGATAATATAGACATGAAGTAATAAAGTGGCAAATCACAAAATTGTGCAGTTAAAAAATAACTTCATACCTAAAATATTGATTCCTTTAGAGAGGTTGTTAAAAAAAATGATGTCCCTCACAATCCTAAAATTCAACCAAAGGAAGAATACACTGAAGAAGTGAATGTCATTGAAAAAGAGCCCAAGTATATCAAATTGTCTAAATTGTTACTTGGTAAAGTGAAATAGAGATATATAAAGTTGTTTAAGAAACATATAGATGTACTTGCATTGGGGTTTGAGGACTTGAGGACCTATGATACTTCAATAATTGAGCATAAAATTCCTCTAAATCCTGGGACAAAGCCTTTCAAGCATAATCTTAGGAAGAATAATCCCATTTTTCTACTCATTATAGAAAAGAGAATAAGGAAATTATTAGATGCAAAAGTAATAATTCCTTTAAGATACTCTCAATGGGTAGCGAATCTTGTACTTGTAAAAAAAAGAGTGGAGAAATAAGGTTGTGTGATGACTTAATAAATTTGAACAAATGCTCCCTAAAATAAAACTACCCCCTCCAAAAGATGTATCATATTTGGAGAAAGTGCTAGGAGAAAACAAAATTTCCATGATGGATGGTTTTTCACGATACAACCAGGTTGTTATGAGTAAGGAAGATAGGGATAATATAGAATTCACCACTCCATGGGGAACTTTTATTTATTATAATATTCCATCTGGGATGATGAATGCAAGAGAAACATTTCAGTGTCCCATAGATATATATTTTGTGGGGGACACTAATAAATTCATAGTTATTTACTTTGATGATAAGTATATGTTTTCAAAAACAAATGATGAGCATATATCTAATTTGAAATAGACTTTCAGGAAGTGCCAAAACTATGGCCTCTCCTTAAATAAAAAGAAGTATATTTTTGCTTTGCAAGAAGGTAATATGCTAGGACACATTGTGTCAAAAGATGGGGTAAGAATAGACCCAGAAAGAGAAGAAACAATACAATCATTGGAAGCTCTAAGAAATTAAAAAAAAATTCATTCATTCCTGGGTAGGATAAAATTCCTTAGAAGATTTGATCCTAATTTGGCTCAATTAATTAAAACCATTTACAACATGCTAAAAATAGGTAATGAGGTGAAGTGGACAAAGGAGGAAACAAAACCATTTGAAGCATTACAAAGGTAAATTAGAGAAGCACCAATACTAATCTGTCTTGATTATTCTAAACCTTTCCTTATATTTTCATTTGCATCCACACTTACTATTGTAGTTTTGCTTTTACAGAAGAATAAAGATGGCTATGTTATGGAGATATTTTGCACAACATCTCCATTCCCAGCAATGGGATGGAATTGGACTAGAACTTCACCTTGTGTTCAAATATATTGCTCAGTTTTGTGGGAGGACAACTTTGTCCCTCACATTTATGACATCTGCAACCACTTCATTGGGTCGATTTATTTGAAAATTTTCAAAGGTGATTCCCCCAATTTTTCTAATAGGGAGAAGGCACTAATCTCCACCATGGGATATTGGTATGTGGGTGAGTATTTCTCCTACATCCAAATTTGGGGCAGAAACATTGTTCATTTACTGCCCAGGATAGTGCCGAACATGATGGTGCTTTAAGAGATATGTTTTCAAACTGTCATTTATGGGGCCCTTCCCGAAACTTTCAGAATCCAAGAGGATGTGTTGGCCCAAGTTTCCCCTAAATTTCGGATTCATGACTCTGTAGAATTCCACACATGCTTCCATTCTGGGAAAATATATTACAACAATGAACTTACGGGAGGCACCTAAAAGGATGCATGATCCTAATGAATTCTTAGCCAACCAATTTGTACAGGAGCACATGAAGATAACATTTTTCCATCAGGAAAACCTTGATCTTCCAGTATCAAAATGAGCTTAAGACAACAATGTTACACTACATGAAGCTCAAATTGACAATGGAAGAAAATAACCAAAAGCAAACAACAAAAAATGAAGCAAAAGAGTCACTAGCCAGCTCCTCTTCCACCCATGTTGAACAATCAAAGGACAGGGGAAAATATTTTATTGAATAGCACACAAGATCCCAACCTTCATCTACACTTCAGGCCCTACACATATCATCAAAGATCAATAAGAGTTTAGAAAAACTAAGCTCAAAAGTGGAGGAACAGGAATCAATTAATGAGCCACAACCAAATAGACAAAAGGCTATAGAATCCATTCCACAAGTACAAGTATAGGAAGCAATCCCACAACCTCCACCACAAGTATTTTGAAGGGTAGAACAACCAGTTCTACAAGAACAACTAGTTATACATATCCAACAAATTCAACAAGTTGATCCACCACTACCTAGGAATGTTGAACTCCAAGATATTGAAAGTGGCCTTCAGGAGGAGATCTCTCCCTCCACATATGTGTGTCATGTTAGCATTCCTACCAGCCTACCAATAACTCTTTCAACCACCCAGTCAGCTGGGAATCCATTTGAAACTGCCATTCCTAAAAATACATTTTCATAGATTAACCTCTCCCACATTAATTTTTCCATTAATGGTACACTTTAGTGTTTGTACATATTCCTATTTATTCCCCTTATTCCACTTTACCTATTTTTTTAGCACCATTTGAGTTTCATACTACTTCTGCATCCTCACAAACCTATTCTTTAGTCTCACAACCTGATAGTTCTTCCATCCCCATCACTTCTTCCCAACCTATCACATATTTACCCACTTCCATCTTTGCACCCCATGCCTCTGTTATTTCCACACCTTCCACTACCATGCCCTCCATTAATATGCATATCCCTACCCCTGAAACATCCCATCCTACATCCATAGTTACAACCCCTAAAGGGAACATCTCAACATCAGAGGAGGTGGCTGAATTTGGTGAGGATGAAGTTGTCTCCTTGGGGTAGTATTTTTGGAGCAAAGAGGAAAAGGTTGTAGTAAAGAAAGGATCCAAGAGATCCAAGGAAAGAACCTTTAAGCATGTTTCAGTGCCAAACCCAATTGTGTGTAAGAGGGCCTCTAATTATGTTAAACAATAATATTTATAAACTGTAATTGCAATGGGTGCCTTTACAGGTACTATGATTCCGTCTCTTTGCTAAACAAAGAAGTTGAGGAAAAAGAGCAAGAGCTATAGAAGTCCAAGAAAGAGAAAGCTTAGGCAAACATACACCATCAATAAGAACTAAAAGATTTGAGAAATGAATATGAAGAGAAGCTAAGGAAAATTCAAGACCAAAATAACCTTCTCAAGCAGCAACTTGAAAAAGCAAAAGGGGTGAATGATGGGAAAACTCAAAATATTTCCACCTTGGAGGGGCAGCTTAAAGACTTCTGATTTGTATATGTTACTTCTTCATTCTCTAAATTTACAGAGGAAGAATTTAAACAGTTGGCTTGCAGAATTCATGATGACTTGTATCAACGAATGATTAGTATTTTTGAAGGATTTAGTGAGATGCAGGAGACATACAATGCATTCAAGCAACATTCTGACATCCTCCATGAACACAATCAAAGGAGGAATGAAGCGACACGAGCTTATGATACCTTGGAAGACTGGAAAAAGTATATCAAGGACAAACCTAATGATTTGTCAGTCCTGTACAAGGGTAAGATGAAAAGAATACAGGTTTCAATTGAACCATGGGAAAATGTTTGTGACTTGGTAGAGTCCATCATTAAAGATGGAAAAATGGCTTGCAAAAAGAGATGGTTTTCTTCGGCATCCTTGCTGGGTTTTATGGACTGGACACTATTGGATCCCATTGATGAATCCATGCCTTTGAAGATTAATCTAGAACAAATCGAAAGTGACTTTGCTAAAGCCAAGGAACAGATTCAGGGAATCAGTTAGCTTCACTTGGATGAAATTAAGGAATGGATCGAGGCACCTCTCACATCATAGATGAGGATTGACCTTTTCCTCTGAGAGTGGGAAAATATTAAGAAAAGAGAGATCAGATCCTTTATTTTTAAGGTTGAGCTACACTTAGAACATGCTCAATATCATGACATACATGATTTGTTGGATGTATTTTCCAAGTGACATTCTTCCCTAGGAAGATCTTGAAATTATTATTTTGTAACCCCATATTTTTGGAATATTTTCTTTCTCTATAAAATATTGTAATAATTATTTAAGGGGAAGGGTGTCTCCAAAGAGAGGGGGCTCGCGGGAGTATTTCCAGAGGACAATAGGAGAAAGAACCACCAAGTACATACCATGGATGCTATGTAATTTTAGAAAGATTGTAATTTGTTACAATTTTAATAAAAGTTACATTGTTTCTTATGTCATGTTTTTGGTTATTCATTAAATTTCTTTCATGGATTTTGGTCATTCTTCTATCTTTTTGACAAATTGATCACAAGTTTCTTATTTATCAAACATGCTAAATTATGTATTGGAGTTTCACTACAATGTTAACATGCTAAATATGCATTGGATAAATGTTTTTATTTAAGTCATATGCCATTGCTTGCAACTATTGAACAATAACTTAGTTCCATTACTTATTTTTGAATTGGTATTATTTGATAGAATAGTTATACACATATAAATATTTGAGTAAAGCATTACAATTTTTATTGTTTCATTTTCATTCAAGGTTGAAAAAGGGGAGAATTCTTAATCTATATTTATATATGTTGGGTTATTATTTCTTTGTCATAAATCATACATCATAATTGTTCTACTTAAAATTATTAACAATTTTTGTCTCAGTTTCCCTAGAGAGTTTATTCTAGTCTCTAGTTACTTCAAACTTTTCCCTGATCTTCTGTGTAGCAAGAACATATTTAGTCGAATCTAAGAACCCTTGTTACAAGAGAGGTGTTGTATCCATAGGAGTAAGTTATCCCAAACAACTCGTGGATAAAATAATCTCTGTGAGGGATCGATTCAAATCCTTTCTGGTTGGACTATATCCTTCTGTAGATTTCCTTGCAATTTATCCTGCAACCTACAAGACCGGGCCAACGACAAATGCCCAATCCCAAACTGAAACAACATCTTGAGGTTCTCTTTATGTCTTCATCACTACTTCTTTGCATCTACAATGAGTTCTTCTTGTCAGGCCATCGACATATACCAATTTTATGCACTCAACCTCAAAGTAAGGTTTGTAACCCACTTTAGTCTTGGAAAATCCTTATTCCATCAGGAAGTTTCCCATCCTGTTGTACCATGTCGAACTCATATATCTTATGTAGTCACTCCCTCTAAAGTTAAGCATCATCCTCCCTCAGCATTTGTACTCTATGTATCGAAACATTTTGTACTAGAGTAACATGTAACATCCTCTGCTATTGATCTTCTATGTATCCATCTTAGGTCATTAGATACCAAGATCCTCTATCTTAAATTTGTTGAAACGTTCATCTTGCACCCATCTGTGATATTGTTGTCCTCTATATAATTTTGTCGTCAACCTTGTATCAAAGCTTAAGATCTTCATTACTATAGGTGATCTTCAAGATCCTCATGTAACTGGATGTGCTTATCCATGGGTTACTTATGAGCTTGTACAAATACTTTTATGCAAATGTGGTTCTCTGCTCGTTATACACTTCTACTTTACTGAAGAAATGTGTCTGGAGTATGCCATGCCATAGTTAATTCCCTCTTTCTGAGAGAAACCACGAGCCCTGATTTCTATCCCTCGATGTTTTCATTTATTGCATACTTGATATTGTAGATCCACATGTAAGACACTATGGAGAGTCCCTTCAGGTCTTGAAATGCACATCCTAAAAATCATTCCATGTGATCAACTGTTACTCTTTGATCATATTTTTCTTAAATTTCTCCTTGGTTACTTCCTCATAGCTAGAAGGATTTGTATCAATGATGTCACTCAACAATGCCACATCACTAGAGTGTATTTGAGGCCTCTTACTTTTGTTGGAAGTCCCATCATACTTTTCTTAATCTTGAATTATCTCTCTTTCCCAATATGGTATTCATCTCTTGAGGTTGATATACCATTCTCTTCAGGTCATATCTTGATTCTTATATTCCTATAAATATCTTTATTTTTCCACGGTGTCTCTGAACCTGGGAGCTTCAGGTTCATCTTCATGTATGTTTATTGGAATGAAAATTCTAACTGAACCATTGTCACTTTTTCTTTGGAACAAATCGCATCCTTATTTTGTTGTAGGTGATTATACACAATCTTTCCTACAAGTCCATTTCATCAATTGCATGGTTAGAATCATTTCATAATATTCAAGATATATTCATAATGACAAAATATTATGCATAAAGATATAATCATGCAACTATTTTAGACAATACAACATTCATCCAAATCTCGTATACACACTGAAGCTTTCTAGATGCCTTCCATCTCTACCATAACATTATTGAGATTGTGCACTAATCCCAATATTTCACCAAATAGGTTTCATTGTAGATAAGTATCCATGGGATGTTGTACAAAACCATAGGACACTTACCCATCACATTCATATTAGTAGTATATTGTTCATTAATGCAAAAAATATATCATTCACAATACATTTCCTTGAACATAGATATGTACACAAATAAACAATGTCATTTAAGAAACTAGATATATAGGAAATGACAATTCAAATACTTATCTTTGTTTTTTTTGTAGACTCCTCCTTGATCCGTATGTCCTTGCAAGAATAACTTGAGCCTTCTAGTTCATCATCTAATTATGGGAACCTCTCTACTGAATCTGGATGTCACTAACTTCATTCCTTCTTATCCAAATATTGAAATGGATAAGAGTATGATATGTGTCTTCACTCAGTAGAATTCATATTCCTCATCACTTGAGGAATCTTCATTTTCTTCTTTGAATATTTTATTAGTTGGTTCGTCACCTTCAGCGATGTGAGAATGATGTCTTTTATTTTTTGACTTCTTGTTGAATGATCCTCTGGTACAATCTATGGAGTAGTGTCCCTCTCTTCACAAGGGTAGCATAGAATGTTGGAAGGATATATTCTGAATTCCTTTTTACTTCTATTGTGATGATGGCCCTTCTTCTTTCTATGATTTATTCTAGAGTGAAATGCGAGAGATTGATCTATAGTTGCTCCCATATTCTCCTCTCTTGTTATGAGCCGAGCTTATTCTTGTGTGCATTCTTACCATAGTTTGTTGAAAGACACCAGCTTCCTTCTTGCACATATTGCTTGAATGAATGAATCCCATGATCTTGGGAGGCCATTCAGGGATGTAATCTCTACTTCTGCTTCTTCGACATTATCTCTAATGGATTCTAGTTTCTCCTTGATATGATAGATTCTTGTGATGTAATATTGAATGATTTCTGAAATTTGCATCCTTACATCCTTGAGTTGTGTTCTCAAGATCATTTTCTTGTTGATATTACTTCATTCCTACAAGCTGGTCATTGCATCAAACATATCCTTAGGAGTATTCAATGAAGATACATGTGAGATCCAATAGAGATAGAAATATTCCTCTTTGTTTTGACTAATTCCTTCTTGTGCTTTGTCTTCATCTCCCTCTGGATTTGTCACTTCTTCTTTGACATGGTTCTCTAAGTCATTCTTCTTCGGGTATGATAATCACTCTCTAGTTCCATGTTCGGTAGTTCTTGACTCCTTCAATCTTGTCCTCAATATTGGTATTGTTTGTCATCATGATAAAAATGAGAATTTCAAATGGAAATAAAGAGGATAGAACTTACCAATGGGATTTCATTAACTTGATGATTGCTTCAAATATTTTCCGAAACACTTTTTTTAGTGAACCTAGGGTTTGATAGAGAACATCTACTTTTTAAAATTAGGTGTCTTTCAAATATGACTGGATAGAAATATCTGCGTCTTCAAGGCGAGCTGAGTAGCATACTCATTTTCCCAAAACTGTGGACAAAACTGCAAAATATTTGATGCCCTAGTTTTTTCCGGTAGTAGTGTTAGGTCAAAAATTGAAAATAAAAAGAATGAGAAAATTCTTCCATAGAAATATGTTCCCTCCTATGGTGAGTTTGATAGTCATCCTTTTTCAACTAATCAGTGGAGGGAAGTTCCTGGAACATGAAGACCTAGTTTTCTCCAATTTCTTCTACATAATTGTCTGATATTGATTCTGCTATATTATATATGAAATTCCTACTCCTATGGGCCTGAAACTTGGTCTTTTAATATCTTGACATGTCTTCTTTTCAATCCCACATGTGAGAGCATAATTTGTTTCACCAAGTGGGACTTATGTGAAGTTTCCCAAGGTGACTTGTTTTAGGACTATTCAGCATAACAAACTTGTACGTACTTCCACATGTCATTGTTCTCCTTCAGGGTATGAAACTGGGACCACATAAACTAAATTCCATTCCATATCTATAGAATCTTACAAAATTTTATTTGTACTTTCATATCCCAAGATATAGAAATTCTCCCTAGGTGTCCTATTTCAGACTCGATTATGGAGGAGGTTGGAACCTTGATTTGAAGGAATCATTTATCCTAAAGTATAGTGAATGTGTGGCTAAAAATCTCACACAAGGTAAATAAATCATTTATATTCATCAATTCAAATTTTTATCTCCTGATACTTTTCCAATACCTATTTATTGCGAAATTCCCAAGATGACTAGTTTTTGTCTTCTAGGGTTTTCAAGAATGAAACCCTAATCTTCAATAGTTGCAATTGTAGCAATGTTTGGGCTGCAAAAATAATTCTTTTAGGGTGGATCTGATGCCATGTTAATTTTTCAATGGTTATATAAGAACTAATAACATTTATTATCATTACATCATAACCATATACAAAAGGATCACTGAAATAAAGACAAGCACAACCACACAAAAGAACATATAGATTTATCGTGGGAAACACTTATGGGGAAGAAAACCTAACAAAAATTCCTCGATATAGAATTCAACCAAGTACAATGTAAGACCCAAATAATAAGACTTATAAGACCCCAATAATAATATTGAACTACTTCATCTCTCTCCGAGATGAATTGCTCCTTTTGTCTCTCTAGTGCAACTACTTGAGTGTTCTACGTGTCCAAATGCTGGAGACACCTCTCCTATTTATACTAATAAGTTGAGAGGCCTAATGACCCAAATAAGCTGAATTCTACTTGATTCCAAGGCCTACATGCCTTGGGAGACTCAAAAATACATTTTACTAATACTTTTGTGGGTACTACTAACCCTACTTACAACGAAGGTTTTACCTCAATACTTAACATGACCAAATACATCAATGACATCCCTAATCAAGGGAATAACATCTCCGAAAAGGGTAATCACAATAATAGTACAAAATAGAATATATTTCATAGTTACATTTTGTTAGGAATAGTAATTGTCTAATGAAATAAACATCTGAAATTCCCAAAACATAAATTGTCAACTCGAGGAAATCTTTTATTTCAAAGTTATCATGCAATATCCATGCAAGCACAATTTATGCCTAACACGGTTGATATATTGGTATGAAATAGAAACACTTTTTAAAATAGATCACACCTTATTGAAAATAAAGCAAACCCCAAACCTATTCATAAAATCACACTGTAAATCTAATCACTCTTCAAACAAAATCAACTCTTATGAAGCAATATCTAATTACATAAATCTAAAAGAAGTGCTATGTTGGCCAACGATCTATCAAAACGGATTGACTAGAAAACAACTATGATAAATATTATGATTGAAAGCATGAAATAAATAAATAAAAAATATACACAATAACAAACTTATAATCAACACTACCAGCATATGCTCAGGGAAGAGGGCCCTTCCTCCACTGAGCAGAGCTAGATCTCCACAATGAAGGTCTATAACTCCAAAATTAAGAAACTGCTAGCATGTATTATCATAATGAAATTATTACAACAAAGCCTAGATGAAATTATACAACATAACATTGCTTTCTCTCCTCTCCTCTCTCATGAAATTGATTAAATATTTATACATAAAAATCATTCATAAGGATGAGGAACCGAATTCCCAACTTCGAATATGTTTTAACAAATATGTTAATTTGAGACACGGTCGTAATTGTAAATTCAGGAATTATATACTTGAGAAACAATTGTATATCTCAAACCATTTTTTTGTCTGGTGATTTTTTCATGAGTCAGGTAATTGAAGTCGTTACGCACAAAACCCATGTCTCTCATTTGCGAGATGCGTCTCCATATTCTCGAAAATCGAAACGAATATCAATGTCTTCTTATCCGGCATGCATTTTTTGTTAAGGTCGTTTGATCATGATCTGGAGGTTGCTATGTTGGAATTGAGCATGACTTTAAATCACAAATCCACATAATAAATCGTAGGAATGAAACCATGTTGTGAATATTCATGTGGATGTGTGTTAGCATACCAACTTTGGAGGCTTGAGCCATGAGTGCTACTACTGTTAATATGAAAAATCACTCCATAAACCATCATCAGTAAAATTATACATAATAGCATTCAATTCATAAAAAATAAAGTTAATTAATAATTATTAACCACTAAAGCATCAATGGGAGTAATATGGTACTTTGTGGGCAATTACAACAAATGGATGGAAAATGGAATGATATATGGATAATAATATGAAGAAAAGGGATGCAATATATGTCGATAAATGATGAAAATATGGACAAATTTGTGACCCAACATCTCCCCCAAACTGAACTTGTTGCATGTCCTCATGCAACCCAAAACCTATGTAGCATCCAAACTAGAAGGACTCTATCAATTGTTGCTTTCATGCATAGTGACCAAAACCATTTTACTTTCCCATTGATTATGCTAATCGAATATGAAGTTTCTTTCCAAATAATACTCAAAAACTTCTTCAAATAGTGGTTGTTTCATTTCTCCTTCAAAAGTAGCCCTCAAGTAACTTCTAGCAATTCTAATGGAGTTTCAACAATTAGTGAAAACTTTAGCGGAACATTTTAGCAGTGTTTGAGCTATTTAGCGGAAAATTTAGCATAGTTGACGCCATTTAGTAGATTTTCAGCCATTTAGCGAAGAATTTAGTGGATTTGCAGCAAGAGAATGCTAAATTTAGAGCAGTTTCAACAAAAGAGCACTAAATTTAGCAGAGTTTTGGGAAATAGAACAAAAAACTTCTGAACCCATTTTCTCCCAAATGACGAACTAGGTTTGGATGAAATTTTGCAGGAAATGTTTTACTAGTCCAATGCATCTCTAAACAAAAAAATCAAAGATACCCGCATCACAAATTTTGAGAAAAATGGAAATTGGTTGCAAGTAATGATGGTCATTTTCTCGAAAATCATGGAACAGTTTTTTCTGAAACTTGGTGATTATATTACTTTTACCACAGTGCTTCTTCATGCCAAAAATCAAATCCATTTGATGCATGGATCTCGAAATATAGGAAAAATGGATGTAGGTGATGATGGCCATTTTCTTGAAAACTGTGCCTTGGATTGGGCTGAAACTTACAAGAGTTGCTCATAATAATATTATGCACTTCCTGCCCAAAAATCGTAAGAAACAAATTCAAAGAGATCTACTCAAATCAAATTCTTCACTTTTGTAGTTGTGAATGAATAAAAACAAGTGTGTTTGCAGGATTGATTTAAGCATTCACATTAGCAGACAGTGGTTAGCAGTGAATTACACAAAGAATTTCAAAAACCACTCCCCAAAAATGAATATGTTGCATGTCCTCGTGCAAAAGAAGAGTTTTCATCTTAGTTGTAAACAACCATCTCCCTCAAACTTAGCATGATCTCATTCTCAATTACCTTGGAAGATATAAACCAATATATGCAACATTCAATGATTCCCAAATTAGTTTTCACAAACGTTTTCATCTTTAACAGCTAGCCCATTTCTCCATGAAAAAAAACATATTGAAGATTTTTTTAAGATGTTGCTACATGAATTTAGATATTATATTTATATGGATCTCCATTACTCAACAAAACTCATGCATATAAATTTTGTGATAGCATCAAACCTAATTCAAATCAGCTCATGGTATCAAAATGCCAAGTTTAACTTTTCAAGAGTTGTGTGGAAGTGAACTAATATATGCATCAATAAACCACCAAACAAATCTTATCTCAAAGTGCATTTCCTTCCCTATTGTATGGAAGCATACTCTTATAAAGGAATGGCTTCTACAGCAGGTTCTTCTGATGTAGGTTCTTGTGGAGTAGCCCATACCTTCTCTTCCTATTGTTGGTTCTTGTATTGGAAACAACAAATAATTTTTGCATGCTTGGATGTAGGAGAATGTAGAGGAATACAATGGTGATTTGGTTCAAATGAAGTGAGGGCTTAGGATTGATTGGGAAATGATGGAAGTGAATGGATAAAAGATGGTATGGTTATGACAACTTAATGAAGAATGTATAGAAATTTGAAATAGAAATAAATAATGCATAGTATTTTTTGTGACATCTTCTTAAATCTTTAATAAATAAAAAACTCATGCCATTTTACCTCAAGTTTTACCTCTGTGGAATATTTGATTGGCATGGATGGATCGATGTCTGTTGGAGCTAATGTAGGACAAAATGTTGCTGAGAGAGATATAGCTGAGAGTTGAAACTGTTTGAGACTGAATATGATCTGAAATGATGTTGTGTTGGTTGCATGTAAAACTTATTGCAAAAGCTCCTTCTCTTATTCTGAAAATGAATTGCTGGAATGAAAACTAATTTCAAAACTACTGAAACAAATGATGCTACAAGTCACTGTTGAAACCATTAGATCACATAATATTCAGCTACTACAAAATCGAGGTAAAACTATTACCATGTCAATGAATGTGTTGGACTTGAGCATGGAAAGAAATCATTGGATTATCGTCCATTAATGGATATCGTTAACCAATGTGGAGCAACTCACCTTTGATGGCAATGAGCTCTAAAGTACCTTAGTTCATATTGACAGGTACGAATGGATGTGCTGGAGTCAAGTCACCTGCAATATTTTTCAATCAAGAGGCATTGATGAATCCCCATTATTAACATCAAGCAAATATACCATTGATTCATGCAAATCTCGGGGCACTATAAAACTCTAATCTCAATCCCAGATGGTGTGTTGGAGTTGATGGGACAAGACCATTAGAAGATGCACCTTAATGAATTCCACACCATCCAATATGAGTACAAAATAAATGATTGTGAATAATCATAGTGAAAAAGGTTAAGTAGTGATAACGAATAAAAAGGTTAAGGTTGACTACATAAGCACTGGAAAATGGGACTTCAACATGAATAGATTTTTAGATATTTGAAATGAGGATGTTGAATGAATATGTACCATAGCACAATTTTATTATTGAGAAGTTTCTTTTGGAATAAATTGGTATGACAGGTGTGATGAGCTTAATGTCGTCTTAAAAGGATTCTTGGCATGTAGCAATATGACTTGACTTCGGAAACATTGGTCTCTGTATTGTTTTCACATAAATATATACATTTTATGTGCTCAATCAATTTTCAAATTGAGAAAAATTCTTCAAGAGTCACTTGTGCATGCATTTAACTTCTTCTTCCAAGAACCCGCAAAAACCTAGCACTTTTTTGTGGGAGAGCGATGGCGAATTGGACTCACTGGCAATGTTTTGATCATAAATTATTCATTACTCGTCTAATTTGAGTGATTCCAAAGCCAAATGAAATTATATTTATAGGTATATTTCCATTTGAAACAATTTTTAAATTCTATGTGATGATATTCCAAATTTTCTCAGTAACAATGTGCATGACAAGGTGTTTCTTGAATTCTGGACTAGACCAACAATCATGCTTTTAGGCATAAATTTTTCATTTGATAATAGATTGAGGTAATTCCAATTGGATATGAAAGTAGATTAATATAGGTGTCTCTATTTGAAACATGTTTTGAATCCAAAAATAAATTATGGGTCAACTATGCTAATGAACCGTCTAGGAAATTGAGTTTTTAAAGATGTTGATTTGTGATAGGCAGACAGTATTTTGGTCATAAAATTTTGGTATGATATTAGAATTGAGTGATTCAAATTGTGTTGTAAGATATATTCATAGGGGAATATATCAATGAAACAGGTTTTCAATATATATCCAATAAGGAATCCAAAATGTGACTGTCCTAGCTCCATTCCTAAGCTTCCTGCATGACACCCCGTTAGTATTTTGACCAAGACTTTTTCGTTCGATGTCCAATATAAAAAATTCAAATTATTTTGGAAACCATATTCAAAGGGATACTTATAAATGAAACAGGTTTTAAAATAAATTCCATTTGGTCTCCCAAAAATAGACTGTCTCAACTATGTTTCAGTAAAAATTTCAAGCCAAAATGCCAGAGAAATCCAATAAATGAAATATGGCTCACAAAAAGTGACCGGAAAAGGTGTGAATTTTTTTAATGATATAAATTTGAATAAAACAAACACCCATACCAAAAATTTTAAGCATTGAGTACCTATATTTTCTTACACAGTGTGTTGCACCAACTGTTGTAACTCTTAAAAATGATATAATGTTTGAAATAAAGCCATTGTATTTTTATGGATGTGTTATGTAGAAATGAAAAATAAATGCATACCATGATGATCGCACAAGTGTCAATATTGAAGGTTTCCATAATCGTTTGGATCATTTTCCCATGGAGTCTTCATTCACCAATGCTTCCTTCCTCTTACCAACTTCCTGAAAAAGAGAGATTTGTAATATGGGTGGATCTTGTTTCACCATGTGTCCAAGATTTCTTCTTCAAAACAAAATTATACTATCTATGCATCCTAGATCTAAGTGAAAAATTGAATGGGATCTTACCAATGATTTTCATTTTCAACCATAAATTTACCTCACTTAGATGTTCAAGCAAAGTTCATGTCTAGCGGTGCTAGTAAATTGGTTTTCACAACTAGAATTATTGTTCTCTTTACTATTTTTTTTATTTACAATGTCCTACACTACTTGGAAATAAAAAAATATTCTCAAGTATAGGAGAACTTCAAATGGGGAAAATTTCAAATAAATGACTCTGGTATGCTCATACTCCCAACGGAAAAGTTATTATGAATGCTAGGATATGAGAGGTTAACTTCCCTTGAAATTATGGTGCCAAGAATTCATGAAGTATCGAATGATGTTGCATACTGATGGTAGATTGAAACCAAGCTTCAATATAGTCCATGTATCATTGACTTCTCATAGTTGTTACATCATGAATATCTTTAGAAGAAGGACCTTCTTGAATGCATAAGAGATTCAAATATGGTGACAATAATGCTAGAAGTCCTTCAGTTTTTTGGTTTAATCCTTTTTATTCATTAAATATTATGTGTGTCTTGTTGATATTATCTTCTTGCTAATGAGGACTAGAAGAAACTCCATCTGCAAATCTTGGACCTATAATCTATTCAGACCTTGTGTGGACTTGGTGCAACCATGCACAATATTTTTGTAGTGGTGTAGATGAGGTAAAATAGGAGGGAAATGTAAAAAATAAAATAAAGTTGAACACTATAAGCATACTGTACTGCTTTATTATGGTTAGGGTGGAGGGTGGATTGGACAGGAAATTGTGTTGGATACCAAGGTGTTTCATGAGAAGATAGATGTGGTCCATGTAGACGATTGGTTTGTGAGGTTAGCATTGAAGGACCAAGTTGTGTTGCCACATGAGGGAGATTGGTCATACAATCACAATATAGGCCATTCCAACCTTGTGTATGGGGTAGGTAAGAGTTAAATTGAGGCTACAACAACTGCCATGGTGGAGTAGTATTCAATGATTGAGTATGAGAGTAAGGAAATGGAGGGATATTGTTTTGAACCATACATGTAGGCCATGTTTTCCATGATTGTTGCAATGATTTTTCTACAACTCATATATCTCTTTGATATGTTGCTTTCATCCGAGGTAAGTAGGTGCAACAATCTGTGGAATCATTCATGTCACATATGCCACAAATTGTGAGACTATCCAAAGGACAATCCATTGCAAGATGTTTCTTCTGGAACTGAGGGAAAATTGTTTCTCCAAACTTGTCATGCCTTTCCTTAACCTGAAAACAACCAATTGTGAATTTAGTGAACCATTGATATCATCATTAAAATTTTCAAATAAATTTATGCTTTCAACTCCTATAACTCATGTTTTGGCAGCAGATTTCAAAAATCGAGAGGAAGGTTCCTTAGAATTTTTATGAATATTAGAGTTTCCTCTTGAATACCTTGTACATAAATCACAAACATTATGATATGATAGCTGAAATACATCACATTCTCCCATCATATTTAAGATTTCTAAATATTCATCTCGGATTCCTTTAAGTATGAGTGTTTTCAAGGTCTCCTTCCCTAGTTTCCTTTGTTTGGATCTTTGGAGTTTGTACTGAAATCGTTCCATATAGTCCTCTAGACTCTCTTATTCTCCTTGTTCCATTTCGAAGATGTATTAATTGACCCTGCAATAATCTTGGTACCTTTTCAAGAATACATGTTTCATGTCTTCTAAATTTTGTATGCAATTCTCACTGAGGCTCATGAACCATCAGAGAGCTACTATTTTTAGAGTAAGGGGAAAGATATTCAAATTTTGATCATTAGTACAATAATATCCTCTACGAAATACTTCAAATTAAAATAAAAATGCATCAGGGTCTTCATTTTCCAAATCGTGAAAATTTGGTAGAACATGTGGTGGAATGCTTTGCGTTGGACCCCACTCCTCCAGAATATCTGATGGGAAAATCAAAGGTAAAAAATTCTTCATATTTCACCTTCCATCTATTCATTAGGTTCTTCATGTGTTATTCTAAGGCTCCTTCTTTTAATTTTCATGTAAACTTGTTAGTAGAATGGGTGATGCTTACAACACCACTGAGGGGAATAATAATATTTACACACCAAAAATTGAGAATAAAATAAAACTAAATGGAAGGACAGAAAATCCACACTCAAATCAAATTCAATCAATTGAAAAGAAATCATGCAAACTACATGCATTGACCCTTAAAAGGTTGAGCTTGTTTCAGTCTGTCGAAGGATGCGTAGCTCTTCACTATGTATTACCGCCCTGCACCGCAAGTTCAGGAACACATATACCATGCACTAATTTGATCATGCATCTACAAAACAATGTCAAATTTACTTTTGCACCATTGATGAATTATCTGGCAACGACAGCAAAATGTTGGGTAGATTAATTGTCTAATGAAATAAACAGCTAAAATTCCCAAAACATAAATTTTCAATCCAAGGAAGTATTTTATTTCAAAGATATCATGCAATATCTATGTAAGCACAATTTATACCTGAGTCTGTTGATCTATTGGTATGAAGTTGAAACTCCTTATGAAATAGATCACACCTTATTGAAAATAAATCAAACCCCAAACCTATTCATAAAATCACACTGTAAATCTAATCACTCTTCAAACAAAGTAAACTCTTATGAAGCAAGATCTAATTAAATAAATCTAAAAGAAGTGATATGTTGGCAAATGATCTATCAAAACGAATTGATAGGAAAACAATTATGATCAATATAATGAATGAAAGAATGAACTAAATAATAAATAAATGTACACAATAACACAAATACCATAAACACTACCAGCATCTTCTTAGGGAAGAAGGCCCTTCGTCCACTGAGCAGAGCTGGATCTCCACAATGAAGGTCTACAACTCAAAAATTAAGAGACTTCCAACATGTAATTATTAGAAGGAAATTATTCCAACATATTCTGGATCAATTTCTATAGCATAGCATTGCTTTCTATCCTCTCCCCTCTCATGATATTGATTACATATTTATACAGAAAAAATCCTTCATAAGGATGAGGAACATAATTCCCAACTTGGAATCTGTTTTAACAAATCTTCTAATTTGAGACATGGCCGAAACTGAAAATATCAGAATTATATGTTTAGAGAACCAATTGTATATCTTAAATCGTGTCTTTGTTTGGAAATTTTCACGAAATTGAGGTCGTTACGCACAAAACCCATGTCCCGAATTTTCAAGATCCTTCTTAATATGCCCCCAAATCGAAATGAAAATCAATGTGTTCTTATCTAGCCCGAGTTTTTTGTTAAGGACGTTTGATCATCAACTAGATGATGCTATGTTGGACTTGGGAATTAATTGAAATAAAAAATCCACATAATCAATTCGAGGAATGAAACCATGTTATGAATCTCCATGTGGGCATGTTCTAGCATGCCAACTTTGGAGGCTTGAACCATGAGTGCTATTGATGTTAATATTCAAAATCACTCCACAAACCATCATCTATAAAATTATGCATAATAGTCTTCAATTCATCAAAAATAAGGGAAAATAATCATTATTAACCACTAAAGCATCAATGGGAGTAATATGGTATTTTACGGGAAATTACAGCAAATGGATGGAAAATGAAATGATAAATGGATAATAATATGAAGAAGAGGGATCAAATATATGTCAATAGGTGATGAAACTATGGACAAATATGTGACCCAACATTTATGATAAAATCACACTGTAAATCTAATCAGTCTTCAAACAAAAGAAAGATCTAATTGCATAAATCTAAAAGAAGTGATATGTTGGCCAATGATCTATCAAAACGAATTAACAGGAAAAAAACTATGATAAATATAATGAATAAAAGCATGAAATAAATAATAAACAAATTCACACACTTACAATCAACACTACCAACATCTGCTTAGGGAAGAGGACCCTTCCTGCACTGAGTAGAGCTGGATCTCCACAATGAAGGTCTACAACTCCAAACTAAGAAATGGCCAGCATGTATTATCAGAATGAAATTATTACAACAGAGTCTGGATCAAATTATACAACATAAAATTTCTTTCTCTCCTCTCCACCATCATAAGATTGATTACATATTTATAAATAAAAATTCTTCATACGGACGAGAAACCTGATTCCCAACTTGGAATCTGTTTTAACAAATTTGTGAATTTGAGACATGGTTGTAACTGCAAATATGGGAATTACATGTTTATAGAACCAATTGTATATCTAAAATTGTGCCTTTGTTTGGAATTCTCCTCAAGAATCATGTAATTGAGGCCATTTCGCACAAAACCCATGTCTCGGATTTTTGATACTCTTCTCCATCTACCCACAAATCGAAATGCAAATCAATGTGTTATTATTTGGCATGAATGTTTGGTTAAGGTCATTTAATCATGAGCTCGAGGTTGCTATGTTGGACTTGGGCATGACTTGAAATCACAAATCCACATAACCAATCCTAGGAATGAAACCATGTTGTGAATATCCATGTGCTAACATGCCAACTTTGGAGGCTTGAACCATGAGTGCTTCTGCTGTTAATATGAAAAAACACTCCACAAACCATCATCAGTAAAATTATGCATAATAGTCTTCAATTCATAAAAAATAAATAAAAATAATCATTATTAACCACTAAAGAATCAATGGGATTAATATGGTATTTTATGGGAAATTACAACAAATGGATGGAAAATGGAATGATAAATGGATAATAAGAATAAGAAGAGATATGCAATATATATCGATAGGTGATGAAAATATGAACAAATCCGTGACCCAAAAAAATTTCTTAACGTCTCTTACCAAAAACGCAACAACTAGAGTTGTTTCTTAAAAAAAATGGTTCAAAAATGACAACTAGATAGAAAACACCATTTCTTTTGGTCATTCCTATTTTTAAAGGCATGAAACCATTTTCTTTTACAATGAATTTTCACACAAATGTATTTATACGAAGTATTGGTTAACAAGACAAGTAAAACAAACAATTAAACGAGGTGATTGGGCTTGTAAACCTTACGTAATTGTGACGGTAAATCATACAACTCTAAGTAGCATACCAGAAAATATAAAAAGCAAGTATCAACTAGCGTTTTACAACAATTCTTTTGGTTAACTTGTTTATTTGCTTATATCGATTACTCCTATTAACTTGTTTGTTGGTTACTGTAGAGAATGAATGAAAAATTAATTTACTATATAAACATTTGTAGTTGAGATTGAAATCAAAATCAACCAAAATTAGATTTCAGATCAATTAAGCTGATTAAAAAAACTTACCCAAACATGTTCTGTTCGGATCTTTCCTCTGCCAATAAGGATAAGGTTGAGGCTGATTTTGAGGAAACATTCCTTCATAGATACTTTATAACGATGCCAACAAGGTAGCAACTAAATATATGATGATATGGATAAACAATTTCTGAGCATATACTATTGGACCAATTTGAATAAATATTTCCAGGCATATACTATTGGTCCAATTTGAATAAATATTTAAAGTCATATACTATTGGTCCCAAAGCCATTTTAGGAACATTTAAGTTTTGAATATATCCTAGTGGATAATAGTGAATTATGAGAGTCTAATAGAATGTATATCATGTGGAAATGGATTCGAGATCTAAAGGAGGATGTCCATCACTATGTGTTGTTTTAGTTTTCCACTAATATTGACCAAGTTTGTCGAGATGTTAAGTTGCCAAAATAAAATGTGCATGATCCTTTGGTGGATTAGGGCATGTTTAATTATTGAATTTAAAAAGTTGTATCCAAGAATCCAATGTTTTTACCATGCATATGACCATTATAGTAGAAAGGAGAGCCTTTAGGATGTATGATGTATGCAAAATCCTTAAGTGTTTTTTTAATGGAAGTGAAAAAGGAAATAGGTACTAAGGAGAGGGAGTTAATCTACATTTTTTTTGTTGAGTAAGAAGAAGATATAAATATATTGATTGGATGTGAGGGTGACATATGAAGAAAACCAAAAGAGATTTGACTGATAAGGAATGGCATGGAGCTAAGGAAGAATCCCTGGAAAATTTGATTTGGATTTTCCATTTAAGAAAAACCTAGGAGGGAAGGTGACTTTGATAAAATTAAGTTTTGAGAAGATATGTGTTATCAAGAATATAGCACCTTCTGCAGACAGAAGTTGTTCCTCTGGTATGAATGGTTCAGATCCAGAACAAATGAGTAACCACTAGGTTGAAGACTTTCCTTGAAAGCTATGAATGCCTGGAAAAAAACTCTGATGAAACACCTGTAGACCTACAGAAGCACATCAAACATACAACGACATCAAAGATACCAGAAAACTGTCCATAGATTCATATCAGTGACTAAGGAATCCAATAATATATATGTGATATTAAAACACAACAGATATATGGGAAGGAAATCAACTTTGCATTAATAGATGAATGAAAGAGCTTACAACCATTTTTCCTTAGTGTTGATGCACTCCTTCACAAGACTAGCACCTCATCCTTGATAGCTCCAACTTGCTCCTCTATGCTCTCTGATGGATTAGGTCAGGATGTTAATTCAACAGCATAACTTTACTTATTTTTTCTCTCTCCCAACCATGGAGTATGAACTTGTATTTAAAGGTATCAAAGAGATACAAATGGTTGAGAAATTGGTGGGTGAGGTGGCCGTGAGATCCTCAAAGGAGGGATTTCAAGGTTAACTGACCCAGGTGAGTAGGGATAATTCTAGACACGAGGTTCTTGTTCTAGAAGCTTCGCGAAACCTTTTTTTTTTACCTTTTACCAAGGGCACCGCTTATACTTCTTTATGACAATGCAGTGAAGGGTGAGAACCGCGCCAACAACAAAGGTTAAAGCCAGTGGCACTGCCTGGTTTCCACATGACTTGGGCGGTGCTGCATAAGGTACTGCTTATCTGCTTGAGGGTAAGAGCATGTTTTACTTCAGGTTTTGGGATTTGAGAAAAAATATTTGTGTTGGGGATCTTATCACATGCTGGTGATAGATTTTGAGTGTAACAGCATGCCCCCCAAAGCATGAGGCTAGAGGGATACGATAGGTGAGATCTTTGATAGAGTAAGTTATCACTTCGAGGTAAGAACTAAATTGATCGGAGAGTGTCATCAAGTAGGCATCTACAATAAATCAATACTTTGAATTATGAATAAATGTAACCTCATCATGGCTGCAGACCAATACAAGGCAGATCCATGAGAGGAAGGAACAACCATGGCTACTAAAATACATTGTAGATCCATGTGATAGAGGACTCAAACTTAGACATAGCTACCAGATATACAACATAGATCTATGTCATACAGACGCAAATTTGAGCATAGCCACAACCATACAAATGTGGATCCATTCCGGTACTTCATACAATATACTCCATCGCAACTTGGGGAGAAAGCTATGAGTGCTTAACAAATATCCAAGGTCTTCGTCTCGTCTTCCACAAACTACGATTCTATCCATGTGATTACAATGTTCTAACCTTGAACATGGTAGAAACCACTTGATTACTGGCCAAGGATGTGAACCATTAACAAGTGCGAGGGAGATCACCATTGATGTCAATGATTCCCAAGGTACCCTAGTACAATCTACTGAGCGTGAATAGATGTTTTGATGTTGAACACCCAATGGAATATTTCGATCAAAGGTCAATGATGTGAACCTATGCTGAGAGCGATAGAATCTGTCATTAAGGCATACATATCTCAAGGTACTAAATTTGTTTCTAAGACTATTTCCTGGATGATGAGTTGATGTCAATAGGAATAGTCTCGTCGAAGGAGGGCCATGATCAATCCCACATCGACGACATGAAACTTGGAACAAAGTTTTGGAATGTTGTAGATAATGTAACCATAGGATTGATTCAAAGTACTGAAACAAAGGCTCTGGGGTAAACTTCTTTCTTTCCTTTGAACATTGGGTGGCACGAAAAAAGACTTGGTAGCATGACTAGACTAGACGGACACACAATATGACTATGGACAATCCATTATTTTGAAATGCTCAAAGGAGTGACATGACTCATGAAATTGGATCAACTTGTAAGTCAGGTGAATACCCAATTGACTGAATGATATGCAGACAAGTGCCATGTTCAAAGGTGACAAACAACTGCCAATTGATTTGCAAAATGATTCCCTTCCCTTAATTTCCCCATCATGATTGATGAGTGCCTCTTTTCATTTTTACGAGTCTAAAGAGGGTATCAAACACTCGTTTTAACTCATCCTAAGATAATTCCATTCCCATATATTTCACAAACCTGATAAAGGAGGGGTTCGTCCCCAAAAAGGGTCTCTCAATGTATAGTTTAATGAGTCTAATGAAAGCAAAATCGGTATCGTTCATGTTTAGAGAGTCTAAACAAAGACAAAAGAAAACTCCAAAAGGTCCTTTTTAGTATGATTTAGTCTCTAGGGCCCAAAAAACTATAAAATAATACCCGAGAGAACTCTTCCAGTCATGGTTGGCTGGAGTGTTCCTTTTTTGTAAATAGTATATCCAAACCATAAAAGAGATAACCTACCATCGAAGAGACGACTCTTCAAACACTTTTATGAGTATAAAGAACACAAGTACTTAGAAATATTTTTATATTTAGGGAGTCTGAAAAGAGCTTAAAGGAGACTCCATTAGGTATATTTTTCCGATGAGAAGTTTTATGATCCTAAAAAGAATCAGAAAAGGACTTCGAACTTTGATACTGAGTTCTGAGAGCGTGACCAAAGTGTTGAAACAAACGCTCAAGAACTTTTTCCGTTTTATGGAAGTACGAAAAAGTCAAAAAACAAACTCCCCATAGACTTTACTGTTTCCACTTCTATCCCCGCGAGACTCAAAAATGACATTAATGTCTCAAACAATGACTTTAGTGGACTATATAAACGTATTTTGTAATAATAATGATTTCAAAATATCAAAATAACATTATAAAACCCTAAAAATAGATATAAAAGTCATTGTAAATAGTAAAAATCAAACCATTTTACTATCTACAACTTGGTGAGAACATTTTGGAGCAAATTTGAGCTAGATCTTTAGTCAGAGATTCCTAGAGATTCAACTGTTTGATTTGAGCACCGTTAGAGCTAGGTAAATGACAAAACCCTAGCCTTTATTTTTAAAGAATTTATTTTCGATTTTATTGGGGTATTGGCCTATTTTAGGCAACCCCTAAACCTCAAATCTGGGCACTGCTCCTACCCCTTATGGGACATGGAGTGCACCATGAGAACCATGCATCTTGCACTACACTCAGGTGGTGCCACCGCTCTATGCAAATGGAGCTCAGGCGGTGCCGACCGTGAGTGGGGGAAATTGAATGGATAAACAAAAACACAAGATTTTAATTGATTTTAAATATTGATTATGTTTCAAATTGGTCCATTGATTGTTTTTGGCAGGTCCCAAGTGATAAAAAATGGTCATATAGAAAGAACAACAACATGATGATGATGATTCTTTTGCCGAGAGAAATTCGGGATGCATAGCCGCATTGAGGGACTGTGGCCTCCTCAAATTCTTCTGCACACCTAGCATGGTGTCTCATGAGTGATTGCTAGCATATACCCTCCATATGTGGAACCCAAAGTAGCAATACTTTGAGGTAGGAGCCCATGTGTTGACAATTGAGGTAGATGATATCTACTTCTTGTCTGGATTATCGAGAAGGGGTGCACTGATTTCATTGACTAGTTCTCATGGAGGGGATGTGAATACTCAGGAGCTGATCGAACGTTACTGTCTTCCTGGTAATAGAACTTTGGGGAAGAAAATTCCCATCAAGACAGTGAGGGATGATCCTCTCTGCAGTGTTATTTTCACCATGCAAAGGTTAGCTGGGAGTCAAGGCCCTCACCAGGATTCTGGAGCACACATGTTATATGCAATAGAGGCTATCACACCTATTGTATTTAACTGGGTAGAGGCATTACTACCGGTCTTCAATGACCAGCTGACCAAGTGTCAGCAGGGAGAACTAAAACAGTTTGGCTATGGTTCCATCTTAGCCTGTTTATTCTTTGAGTGGGTCCCTCATTTGAGGCCCCAAGTGTTTTTTACTAAGATGAGGGAAAAATACCCTCGTATTCTGAGGTGGGTCAGGATCATGGCCCACACAGGAGCAAGTAGAGGGAAAGTAAAGTTCGGAGCTCCATTTTTCTGTTGGATGAATGACTAGATCCTCATGGTCGAGGATTATGCGCATGTAGGTACAGATTTCAGAGGTGACCCTGACCTACCACTTCCACCTAATAGACAGTGGGGAGACATGGGTAAGAAACAAAACCCTAAGATGGCCATTTGTGTTTTTCTATTTTAATGTTTTTTATTTTTTATGTATAGTAACAAGACCTGCAAATTTTTGTGAGCGACCTGGGGAATCTTCCCCACTGAACAGACGAGTGGGAGCTCAATTTTTCCAATGAGGTGATGACCCAATGGAAGAGTTGGAGGAGAATCTGGAGAGGTTGACCCTGGACATACCTAATGCATCCATCGATGATCTCCCAATGCAATATTAGAGGCACATAGCAGCAGTGCCAGGTCGTTTCAGTCGTTTTCTACGTAGGGTAGTGTAGGATGTCATATGCTACCATGAGCATCACTAGACAATTCTACATGATGTACTACTGAAAGCTGATATAGCTTCAGTATTTTGTATGATGTTGTGTTGCCTAAAAGCTAGAGTGCTTCAGATGAGGTCTCGTGACCTATTTTGTAAAAACAATTATATATATATATATATATATATATATATACATACATACATACTTTTTCTTCCGATGTTTATACGCTTAAAATGGAAAATGTATTTACATGAGTTTTATATGATTTTACTGTTTATTTACAATATGATGAACCATGTTTGATTTCATGTTATGAATGGGCGATATGCTAGTGTAGGATATAGTTTGCCAATGAATCAACAACTGCATTTTATTCCCTAGGGATATGCCTATAAGTGATAACTTCAAATGACCTTTCCAATAGACATACCCTTTGATACAGACAAAGCAATATAGGGTTTCTGATGGTATAGACTTGGTTCAAATGACAAACCACTAGCTGCGAGTCCATGAAAACAACCAAGTCACAAATGTCCCAGGATGCAGCCTCAGTCAAAAGACCTATGACTGCTTCATACTCGACAATATTGTTGGTAGCATGACCAATACAAACCGCTTTCAAACTAACTAGATCATGTACAGGGGAATACAAAACCCAAGCAGCTAAAGCAAGGTTCAGGGTATGGTGGCAAGCACCATCAACGAAGCCATAAAAATACGTCTGATCTACATAACCAAAGCATGGTATAAACAGTCTAGATATTAAACTCAAAACCATATTGAAAATACTAAAACACACTGAAAATTCAAACAATGTACATATATACAAGGTACCATACATAAATGATTTAGGCATAGTACCTCTTTAAGTACAACCCATTGTGAGGTTTCTCAAAGGGGACTCCGTCATAGTCTACAAGCTCATAGGCCCCTTTCTCTAAAACCTTGGAAATGATAAAAGGACCGTAACACATTGATTCAAACTTCTCCTTTCCTAGCTTATCATGTCTCCGATCATAAGTCAGGACTAGGTCACCTTCTTTAAATACACAAGGTTCGACAAATTTATTGTACTACACCTTGATGCGTTTCTTATGTGACTCATAAACTAAGGCAGCATCTCGTCTAGTTTCTTCAAGGTTGGTCAAGTATAAAAACCTTTCTTCCTTGATAGAAGTATTAGGGAGAAGTTCAACAACAAGTTTCAAAGATGGAATCTGACATTGAATAGGTAGGACACCTTCTAGTCCATATACTAACTAAAAGGGTGTAAAACCAGTTGTTGTTTTCACTGAAGTTCTATAAGCCCATAGAGCGAAGAAGAGAGTCTAGTGCCAGTTGTATTTGTGATCTCCAACCATCCGATGTAGCGTAGTTTTTAAAACTTTTTTAATGGCCTCAACTTTACCATTATCTTGTGGATAATAAGGAGTTGAGTTTTCATGGAGAAAACCTAGCATAGCACTTAACTCTATCATCATCTGCTTCCGGAAATGTGATCCGTGATCAGTGACAATAGACTAAGGAACTCCAAAACTAGTTATTACATGGTTAAAAAGGAAGAGCACGGTAGTATTACCATCTTCTACATATGTAGGCATAGCCTCGGGCCACTTAGTGGAATAATCCATGGCTACAATGATGTAACCATGCCCCCGGGTGGAGGTAGGCTTACAACGCATGAAACCTATCCCCCATTTGGAAAAAGGGGCAACGAAAATGACGAGGTGTAATAGAGCAGGGTGGGTGCATTTTTTCGGATAAAATTGTTGACAGGGTGGGAATTTCTTAATAGCCTCGTGACAATATTTAAAAATATGAGGCCAAAAATAGACAACGCAAAGTATTTTCTGAGTTGTATCCATCCCAGAAAGATGACCGCCACATGCTCCAGAAGAAAGTCATTTAGAACCTGTTCAACCTCATCATGGGTGAGGCATCATTGGAGAATGGTATCTATACCATGTCTATATAATGTATCATTGAGGATAAAATAGAATTTTGCATGGTGACAAATGTGACGATGATCATCATGTGATATAGTAAGCCAAAAATGCTGTGTCTGGAGATAAATGATTAAATATCCATACCACATATCAGTTGTGCTTATTAGGAACAAAAATTCATCCGAGAATGAAGCACTTGGCTTAGAATCCGTTACAACACAGGGAAGGTCACACATCAGCTCTGCAAAGACTAATGATTTCTTCGAAGTAGCTTTGGAAAACTCAAGGTAAAATTCCTGTATGATGACAATCCATCGAGAGTATTTTCCCCCTAGCACCTGACAAGTCAAGATGTAGTACATAGGGTTTTGGTCTGCAAGTACGATAGTGGTGCGAAGTAGGATGTAGTGTCAAAATTTTTGGACAACAATTACCGTAGCCAATTCTAGCTTCTCCACACATGAGTATTGAGTTTCAGAATCGAGAAGATTCTTACTTGCATAATAAATCACGTGTTCTAGGCCATTCTAGTCCTCTTGGGCTAAAACCATTATGATAGTAGTAGTAGAGGTAGCAACATACAAGAGAAAATCCTTTGATTAATCCAGGGGGTGTATCACGGGTGAATGATTCAGAGCGTGCTTAATATTATCGAAGGCTCGTTGGGCCCAGTCATCCTAGAAGAATGGAGTATCCTTCTTAAGGAGACGCATATTACCATGTGTTTTCTTAGCAAAGTTACAAACAAAAGGATGAAGAAATTTTTCCTTCTCTTGCAAACTTTGGAGTTCAAGTAAGTTGGTTGGGGCAGGTAGAGCAAGTATTGCAGCAATTTTCAATGGATCAATCTGAATACCATCCTTGGAAACCATGAAGCCTAAGAGACATCTTGTCTCAACGCAAAAAAATCATTTGTGTGGTTTTAGCCATATTTTGTAATGACGACATCTTAGGAAAATGTCTCTAAGATGTTGAGTATGGTCTTCATGTTGTTGTGAATGCACAGGGAGGTCATCAAGGTACGACTCCACGATGTTCTTAATGTCATGAAATGCATAGGAAATAGCACACTGGAATGTGGCTCCAGCATTCTTAATACCAAAGGGTAACTTCTTGTAGGAAAAGGTTCCCCATGGGAATATAAATGTCATCTTATGCTGATTGGTGGGAAATATCTCAATCGGATTGTAGCCAAAAAATCCATCCATGAATGAGAAGATGACACTACTATCATAGTTATCAATAATCTAATCGATGTGTGGAGTCGAAAAGTTGTCCTTAGGACAACCTTAATTTAGGTCTCAAAAATTCATATAGACTCGAATAGTTCCCTGTTTTTTATTCACAGGGATAATGTTCGATACTTATTCTGTCAGGGGTATAGGATAGATGAATCATGCCTTTAGAATTTTCTTGACCTCAGCTTTGACAGCCACAGCCTTCCACGAATGGACTTGTCTCCATTTTTTCCTAACCAGTCTGGCTGTAGGATAGGTTTTTATCTCATGGACCACAATAGATGGATCTATCCCAGGAATTTCTTCATAAGAACAGGAAAAAATGTCTTGAAATTCTTTAAAAAGTGCTCTATACTCTTCAGTTTTGTCTATTCAACAGTTTTTCCCTATGTGAACATGTTCAATAGTTCTAGGATTGACTGATATGTCGATTGGAGCCGTATTGGTAATGTTGCATAAATTTCCTTCAGACTCAGAATCTTGCAAGAAGAAAGGTGTTTGCGGATCATCGACAATATCAGTACCCAAGAGAGATACAAAATCATTTTCTATCAAACTGGTATTGGAGAGGAACAAGGATCTGTGATGGTGGAGACTGATTCTTTTGTATTCATAATATCGATAATGGACTCGTCCAGTGGAAAATTTTGAGAGAGATAATCCAGAATAGGAAGCGATGGTTATAACCAGTAGGGCATGTGGTAAGGATCCGAAGCCAGAAGATGAATATCATCTGTAGGAACATCAAAAAAAAATTGGATGGCATCATAAATTGCTTCTTGCGGGTTGAGGGAGGATGTATAAACAAATTATTTACCCTTAGGATCATAGCTAAATGAAGAGATCATATTAACTATTGTCATTTCTGTGCTAGAAGAGGGTGATGGAAACACGCATAAGAGGGTGGAGTCTATCAACATCCCTACCCCAATCGACTGGTAAGGAGGAGGGGACTGACCTATCAAAGGGACATTATTTGTCGTAGGGGTAGTAATGTCTGACGTGCAGAAATCAAGTTGATAAATTGTCACAATTCTTCCCAAATGCAGAAACTAGATGGTTCTAAATACCATCAAAGTGACAGTAGTCACAGCGTAAAACCAATTTCTTCCTAAGAGAATATTGTAGTCTAAAGGAGCATCCACTACTTCCACCTGAATGGAAACAGTTTTTTCCCCTAGCTCTACTGAAAGGGTTGGCATGAGGTCATGGGGCTGGAAACCTCTTCCATCAAAGGCTTTTACGGTTGTCAATGATTTTACAAGCTCGGGAGAGCCAATGGATTTCCAACAGGACAGAGACAAAACAAATTTTGAAGCACCTTCATCTAGAACAGTCCTAAAGATCTTTTTCCCAACTACTCTCATTATGATTTGAAAATATAGTTGCTAAGGTAATCTAGGTTTCAGGTTCTTTGGATTGAAATGAATCAAATTATTGTTACCCGGGTCCATGGCTCATAAGGCGATCAATAAGCTTTTTCATTGTGTGGGACAGCTTTGGAGCACTTCTAAGGTAGACATTGCACATGGTGCCTGAGCTAGGTCTTCTACAACATTATAGAACTGTGCAGCTTGGGAATTAGGGTTAAAAGCAACCTTCGTAAGAGTACTATTGAGTGGACACAAAATCATGTCAATATTAGGCTTCTTGATTGTAAGGGGTCCATTAGACGAGGATGCGGGAGAACTAGTAGAAGGATCTTTATCTGGAGAAGGTTTCTCAATTTTCTTCTCCTCAAGTTTGTCATATGACTGACTTTGAGTTGCTATATTAATAGTTTCCGATGACATCATTCAAATTTCCTCTGTAGAACTAGAATTTCCCTTGTTATACATGTGGTCTACCAGTCGTTGCTGAGAAGGAAAAGGATCAGTAAGGACTATGGGTGTGGGATTACTCTTTAAAAACTTATTAATTTCATCACGTCAGGGACAATCCTTCATGAAATGATCACCATTGCATAATATGCAGGGGTATATAACTTTATGTTTTCCTTTATTGTCATTCTCTGGAGCCGTAGGTTTGGGATTTTCCTATTGGTTTCTGGGCTTCTTGTTTTTACCTTTTCCTTTCTTCTTACTACCGAATGATTGCATACTCTGAATAGAATTCACCTCGGTGGAAACCGTAGGGTTAGAAGGAGCAGTAGTGGAAGGACTGGGTTGTTTGGCAACTTTTACTACTAACGAAGGCTAGATTGAACCGATAACCCCATCAACAGGAGTTGCTACAGGTGGCTTATCTGGGTCTGTGTTGGGACGAGGAGCTTGAGGAATTAGGTCATACAAAGTTCCAAATAGGGAATATACCAAGTCTAGATATTGATCGTGACTAATGGCCTACTATTTATTAACAACACCTACCATAGCCACATCTCAGGAAATGGGTGGCAACAAAGACTTCGTAAACCAATCAGCTAAGAGTTGGTCCAGGATAGGAGCTTTAATGAGCCTTCTCTTCCTTCTCCACTCGTGAATATGATTTGAAATGTGTGTGGAGGTATTTTGACGTAGAGAGGTCAAAATTTCTATACCCACTTTGTAGCGAATGGGTAGTTGAAATTGTGTGAGGAAGACAGTTTCCAAAGCACTAAAATCCACAAACGAGTGTCGTGGAAGTTCAATATACCACTTCACAACCATACTAGTCAAAGTGTGTTGGAAAAGTCTCAATTGAATAGAATCATCCATCAAGGAATTTGACGAACACCATAGATGGAAAGTCATAACGTGATTTTTGGGATCATCTCCCTGCTTTCCATCAAAATTTGGAATATCCGATGGTAGCTTGACTAGAATGGGGGGCCACACAAGATTGTGTTGAATAAGGTCATTGATCAACTTGGACAAATCGAGAAATTCCAAAGCTGCTAGGAAAGGTAACTGATGATTTGGTTCAACATACTGGTAATATTGATGAGGCGTGTAACCACTAGTAGGAAAGTAAATGGACTAATACACAAGCCGTTGAAAAGGCTGATGAGATGATGAACCTCTAGAAGACGGGCCTCTAAGGTTAGGGCCGCCATAAATACCAGGGCCATTAAGAATATTGGGAGGAGGACTTCCAGGATCTCCAGGACCACCAAGACCTCTAGGGCCATCGGTACCACCAAGACCACCAAGGGGAGGACCACCAGAACCTCCAGTACCACCAGGAGGAGGGCCACCAAGACCTCTGGGACCACCTGGAGGAGGACCAAAATGCCCTCCAAGACCACCAAGACCCATAGGGGGAGGACCTCCATGAGGTGTCCCTCCGGCACCTCCAGTCGTATGAATAGGTATTCCTCCCAATGCTAGCATGTAGGACCAGTTGGGTTGCCCCCATGGAGTAAAAGTATTTCTAGGATATGGAATTCCAGTGTTTGACATGCCTATAGGGGTAGGTTGGTAATTCACATTTCCTACAGGTACTTGATTTACTAGTTGACCATACCCCTAGGAAGCTTTATTAACAACAGGTTGTGCCCTTAAGGGTTGACCTGAACTCAGTGGAGGGTTAACTATACTCATAGGAGGAAAGTAAACTGTGGATGTGCCTGCATTAGAGGCATGTCTATTATGAGTAACAACTCCATCAGAATGTAACGTATATCGTGCTAGGGGTTTCCCCCCATCACTATAAGGTACTGATACAAATGAAGTTGAAGGTTTCCACCCATCCCTAGAAGACCTAGGAGGACTAGAAACAGACCTAACATTTGTAACCGTAGGATCGGAAGTTTGACTTGGGTGTTTTGAAGTCTCAACGGGATCAATAGGTTTCATAGAATCAGCCAGTGAATGATACCTGGCTATCCAAGGGTCCGTATTATGGGGAAGAAGAGACAACATAGGTTCTTTATGAGGGATTGGGGTTGCTAAGATATTATCTAGTCTTTGCATTCTCTCCTAAAAATATTGTGCATAGTGAATAGCTGATTGAATTTTTCTATATTCCTCTTCACTTGGTGAAGAATGTTCAGGAGAGGTCCTATGTACTCCAAATGAAGCAATGGCCTGTCCCATAGAAGTTCCCCAAAACAGAGAATCTGGATCATAATCTAGACGAATAGGACTATCAACACGAACTTCCACAAGACCATGGAAAGAAGTGTCACCCGCAGGAGGTTGTTGGACCAAGGGAGTAACATAATAAGTGAATTGGTCTCTGCTTTCTACAACTAGGTTCTCTTCCACTTGGGAAGTAGTTGTAGCTCCTTGGTCAGTAGCTTCCATTGGACCTTCTCTTGTAACGGGAGAAAGGTCGGGTGGTAATCCCTGTGTTCTTTTGGACCGTCTTAGACGAAACTCAACCAGATTGCACAGTCACTAATCTAACCTAGGTTTTCAAGGCTAAGAAAAAACACACCAGAAAAATTTATCCTACTCAAGCTATAGGATAACAAGTAAATTCAAATGACAGGATGAGCTCAATTGGTCGGTCTCTCACCACGATTTTCAAGTAGGTGCAACTCGCGATATACCATAAGGGTACGTGTGTAGTAATCTCCCTGAATGCTATTTTCGGTGTATTGCTCCACAGAAGACAGCCAAAGGGATTTTCTCAGATATATAAGGTATCCTAGTGGGGTATCCTGATATACTCAAGGTACGTGGGAACTCAAATCGGTAGTAGTGTTGTCTAATGCACAACCATTCACAAGGGGCCTTCTGAAATACAATCGAGTACATGAAGTAACTTTCTATATACCTCAAGGGTACGTGAAAGGTTGCTCGATATACTTATGGGATGTGGAAGAACCACATGAGTCCTGGGTTGTAGTGCAGACAAACAATGACAGCTCCTACGTTTAACGATGCCCGAACACGTCTCTAACCTATCACTCAAATTTCTATACAAATTTTAAGCCTATTACTACCATTAATTTTAAAGTGGATGGTTAAGTGAATGCATGAGGTTTTGACAGAAAATTAAAACCATGCAAATATGAAAATGCAAGTTCATTCACATTACCATTCGGTATGCCTAATTACGGGAAGGACAGAGAATGCTTTCTTTTTCAATTTTGCTTTAAAACCAAAAAATTTCCCAAACAACTATACTAGAAAATTCTTTTTCTGAGCATACAACCAAACCAACTCCTTTTGAAAGAAAACAGGTAGGTTAATATCTCTTTTCAATGAAAAAGAAATACAAACAACACTCAAATATGCGTATGCAAGCTATTTTTTCAATTTTTTCTAAAACATGGAAAGATCTAACTTAAACTATCGATATTTTTTCCTTTTGATGAGTTAATGATGCAAAAGAGACAAAAGAACAAAGGAATCCTAAAATCTTGTGAGACTAATCAGAGATTCAGTGACTTAATCCCAATAAAACAATACCCTAATCTCAACAAATTTTATTTTTTAGAGCGAAAAGAAGTCTTTCTCACACTTAACCAAAAATAGAAACAAGCAAATTAATCTAAGGGAGTCCTTCTTTTCAGTACTAGTCTATAATAGGCAGAGATCTAATCTGGCCTAAAGCTTCCAAAAACTCTTTTCAGAACAAACTTACAAGCAGTAATGAATGATGAATCTAACCTAGCTTCTTCTTTTTTTTTTGACAAACAAGCAATTTCCACATAAAAATTTTAGATTTCAATGACTCAGGAAACTTCAAACAAGTCTAGACAAAACTAACTGAACACAAAAATCCAAAAATCACAAATCTTTTGCAAAAAATTGAAAAAATCAAGGTCTGGGACAGGCCTACTTGGCACCATGCCGAACAAGTTGCTGACAAAGCGGTTTCGAAGCAGAACCGCTTCTTGTTCACTAGACTCAAGCGGTGGCACCACCTATTGCTAACTAGAATCGGGAGGTGGCACCGCTTGTTGCCTAAGGCACATGCACGGTTCCCTGTAACAATCCAGAACACATGGAGAGCAAAAAATTCAAGTTAGAAATTGCAAAAACTCTACAATAATTGATGAATCAACAACAATATAGAGCATATAAAGTCAAGGTGACTCAGATCTAAAGATTTCAAACCAAAACTTCACTAGGTCAGATGTAGATCTGTCTGCAAATATGGGAGGCTAGAACTTGGATTCGGACAAGAGTAGTTCAGAAACAGAGGAAGATGAGAACAGATAAGTAACTCCCTAGCGAAGTTTCCAAATTTGTTATCAGGAATATAGCACCTTCTGCAAACAAAAGTTGTTCCTCTGGTCTGAATGGTTCAGATCCAAAACAAATGAGTAACCACTAGGTTGCAGACTTTCCCTGAAAGCTATGAATGCCTAGAATAAAAATCTTATGAAACATATGTAGACTTGCAGAAGCACATCAAACATACAATAACATCAAAGATACTAGAAAAAATATCCATAGATTCATACAAGTGACTAAGGAATCCAATAATATATATGTGAGATTAAAACACAACAGATATATGGGAAGGAAATCAACTTTGCATTAATAGATGAATGAAAAAGATTACAATTGTTTTGCCTTAGTGTCGATGCACTCCTTCACAAGACTATCACCTCATCCCCGATAGCTCCAACTTGCTCCTCTATGCTCTCTAATGGATTAGGTCAGGATGTTAATTCAACAGCATAACTTTACTTCTTTTGTCTCTCTCCCAACCATAGAGTATGAGCTTGTATTTATAGGGATCAAAGGGATAGGAATGGTTGAGAAATTGGTGGGGCAGGTGGCCATGAGATCCTCAAAGGAGGGATTTCGAGCTTAACTGGCCCAGGTGAGTAGGGATAAGGCTAGACATGAGGCTCTTTTTCTAGAAGCTTTGTGAAACCTCTTTTTTTTACCTTTTACCAAGGGCACCGCTTATACTCCCTTATGATAGAGTGGTGAAGGGTGAGAACCATGCCAACAACAAAGGTTAAAGGTAGTGGCACTGCCTGGTTTCCACATGAATTGGGCGGTACTGCATAAGGTAGCTCTTATCTGCTTGAGGGTAAGATAGGTGCTGAAGTTTTGTATGTTAAAACCAACACCTAGAGCATGTTTCAGTTCAAGTTTCGGGATTTTAGGGAAAATATTTGTGTTGGAGATATTATCACATGCTGGTGATAGATTTTGAGTGTAACAATATGGGGGAAGTGTTATCTCCAAAAACCCAATGTTTGAGGATAAATCCATGAATATGGGTAACACTTATCAATGAAATGTGGAGATGAAAATTTGGTATTTGCATATTCTTTAGGGGCACTGGTGCAATCAACTATGGTTAGCTTATTGTTGCAATTATCTATTGTATGAGATGGTTCTCTTCAAAAATATATCGAATATATAAATCTTGTTTGTCATTATTTCTATGATACTATGATTTGTTTCTAGGAAGCTAGTCCATCCTTATTTCAATTCATGAAAACCAAGAAGCAATTTGATTGTTGAAACACTTGTCTAATATTATTTCACCAACTTTCCTTAAAATCACTAGTAACTCTCAATTTATTAATATAACCAAAGATTCTTGTATATATGAATTGGAGCATGCAATACATACTATCATGCCTCCCCTTTAAAACAATATCCGTTGATGTCTATCCTTATATAACATATTTTTTTTCTGCAAATTATATGAAGTTATGAGAAACAATGGAAGAATCATAATGCATATTTATTCATCACTAAGAAGTATGGAGAAGAGAATGAAAAATTGGAATGGATTTTGATCAATAAAATAATTTCAAATTAATTTTCATTAATAGAATAAATTAATGTGTTGTTATTAGCTTGCCATAATATAAATAATTTCAAACTACCCCAAATGCATTGTCATTAGATTGCAATAATATACATAGTCTTTGAAAAAAATATTCTACAAGGATGTTCTTTAAGACTGCAAGGATATAGGCTTCAACATAGCTATGTTCTGGAGTATCTATAATTTGAAGCAGTCGGCCTTATAACCATGTCAAACAAATTTTACTTTTTCTCAAAGTGAGGTTCATCTTAATACACCATAATGACACAAAGGTTCATAGACTATGGTCAACAACAATACTTTAATCATGTATATGATTCTTCAATTGGTTGTCATGTCATCAATTAATGAGTACTTTCTTATAAAACTAGAGTATCCCTTGAAAGATATCTTAACAACGGTTCATGTACAAACTTGGGCCATTAAACAATTTTTAGGAATAGTCCTAAGCTGATTCTTAAGCCTAATCAAAATATCTCAGTAATGTATTTCATAGTTCAATCACAATTTACCAAAATAGTACCAAATTGGACTTACACACTCAAGAAATGAACCTTATTCATCCTTGGTATGTAGTCTTTTGCTACTTGTAATGTCTTTGATTTTACAATGGGTGTAGCTTTACTGCTGAAGGTTGTCCTTTTTGTCCTATAGATTTTCATTTGTAGGAATTACTCCCCTTGTGCTTGACATTTCTCTTCTTATTCCTAGTTGTTGTCCCTAATAATTTTGAGGTCTGAAAGAGGACCTTCATAGCTATCATAACTTCTTCCTTTAAGATATATGAAATCCTTTTTCACATTCAGCTTTGAAGATGATGCCAAAACACAGCAATACTTGTTAAGAGAGTGTACTCAATTTTGTAATAATCTCAACAATGGCATAGCCTTTGACATGTTTAGGAGGTTTATGCCGCACTTGATCAATTATATTGCTTCTAAAAACATCTCTTCTTGGTCTTTGGAATGACAACATGGTCTTCATCTTCCATCTTTAGAGAATTTGTTGTTATCTTCTTTTGAGCATGTAACAATATTGCCATGCTATTCAATTTCAACTTTTCTTGTTTTGCATTCTTCTTCAAGTATTCCTTCAATTTCCTATTTCTTAGTGGAAGTAACTTATTTTGACATTATTCCTTCATTTTCTAGATTGACTTCAAATCCAAGATCTTTCTCATCTTTCTTGCTATGTACACCATATTTCCTTCTCCACTTTTTCTTCTTTTTCTTAATAGCAACATTAGTTTCTTTGGTTGGAATGAGTAGACCAAAATGACATAAGACGAATTTAGAAAATATCTGCAATGCTATCCATACCTGGAAGAGACCTTTGCTGGAAGGTCGACATAATTCTCTTCCATAGATTTCATCTCATAGAAAAAAATGGACTAGAAATGGCTACCTTGGTTCATCTTCAAAATCTTGTCCAAGTCAACTCTTAGTTAGTTGATTTGACCCCTTTGCTCAAAAAAATTACTCTCAATATCTATTGGGCCTTGGAATTGTCGATTTTTCCATCATTTATCGACATACCTTTCATCCATTTTTTTACCATTATTGCCCATTTATCATTCCATTTTCCATCCATTTGTTGTAGCTGCGCGTAAAATAGCCTGCTACTTTCATTGATGTTTTAAGTGGTTAATAGTGATTATTTTCCTTTATCTTTGATGAATTAAATACTAATATGTATAATTTTACTAATGATGGTTTGTGGAGTGAGTTTTCACGTACAGGACGCTCATAGCCAGTTGTTTTAGCCTTAACCGAAAATGCATGCCACATAAGAACACCTTGATTCGCATCTTGATTTTCGGGCAGATGGAAATGAATCTCAACAATCCTAGACATGGGTTTTGTGCGTAACATCCTCATTTACCTAAATCGAAAGGAAATCACCAAACAAAGCTACGGTTTGCAATATGCAGGTGGTTCTTTGAGAGGGTATTTTACAGATTTGGTGTTGCGGCTGGTTCCAAAGTTGCCAGCAGTTATGGCCATGTTTCAGCTATTACAGATCACAAGCTGGGGGTTCAGTTCTTCATTTCCATGAGATAATTTTATGTATAAATATGTAATCAATCTCATTGAGAAGGGAAGGATAGATGATAGAGGATAGATGATTTATTAGGCAGAATAGGAGATGGATGATAGGAGAGGCAAGATAGGAGAGAACACAATGTTATGATGTAGGATTTGATCCAGATCCATTGTAATACTTTCATTCTGATAATACATGCTAACAGTTTCTTAATTCTGGATTTGGAGACTTTTATTATGGAGATCCAGCTCTACTCAGTGGAGGAAGGGCCCTCTGTTAGTGTTTCAACATTTAAGCTAGAATTATGACAAGATCTTTTCACTGAGAGAATAACAAGCACAGCAATCACATAAGCACATCAAGAAACAAGAGACACAAAGATTTTGGGAGGGGAAACCAT
>LPNX010953489.1:0-12011 GCA_001517045.1 Pseudotsuga menziesii
CTAGTACCATAAGTTCCTGTAGACTGTGTCCCTGGAAGTGATAAACTGTAACGTGTGACCCAGTCACCCCTAAGACCTGTGACCCTGTGCCCTGACTCGCTGAACTCTGTGAAGCTGTCACCTATGGAGTGATCGTTTGCTGCTCCTCATCCTCTGACTCTCGATACTTTCGAAAGGCTCGCTCCTCCTCAAATCTCACCTCCCTCCTCACCACAACTTTCCTATGTGTAGGAAGGTATATGCAGAAAGCCTTCGAAGTCTCATCATAGCCAACAAAATTGCCCCTCTCTCCAATAGCCTCCAACTTTGTCCTCTTCTTAGAAGGAACATGGGAATATGTAGGGCATCCAAAAATGCAGAAGTGTCCTATCTCAGGCTGCTTCCTGGTGAACATCTCCTCAGGAGTTTTGCACCCCAAGGCATGGTGCGAACTCTTGTTCTGTACAAAAACAACTATGCTACAGGCCTCTGCCCAGAGGAAGAAAGGAAGACCTTGATCATGCAACATGGATCTCGCTACACCCACTATCACACGGTTCTTCCTTTCAGCCACTCCATTATGTTGTGGAGTGTAGGGAACTGTTAATTTCCTTCTATTGCCCTCATGTCTACAAAACTCAACGAAAGCATGGGAAGCATACTCACTCCCATTGTTTGATCTGAGCACCTTGATCATCTTTCATGTCTGGTTCTCCATAAGAGCTTTGAACTATTGGAACCAAAGCAAGACCTCCTATGACTTATGGATTGCTTTATTGATGTTGTTGTTATGGTAGCCATTCTTCCAGAAGACCCTTTTTAGGTGGTCTAATTCCTTGCTCAAGTGGTTTGAGTAAAAAATTCTTGTTGCTCTAGTGGTGAGAGTATGGATAACACCCGCCTTTTGAGTTGGGTGATGATGTGAATATGCATGTAGGTATATATTGGTGTGGGTCTACTTCCTTTTTAGAATTAGGTATAGAGTGGTGGCAACTTTTTATTATTCTTATGATTTGCAAACCAATTTTGATTCTAGATCACTTCAATAATGTTGAAGTCTTTATTATTTTTTTAATAATTTTGAATATCTAATATTTGAACAACTACTAGTGCACTTTTTTATTATATTATGCTAAACAATTCAAGCACTATTTTGATAAAATCGGGTTAGAAGTTTTAGAAATACATGTTATACCTGTCAAGTTCTATAATTTTAGGTGCCCCAAGAATTTTTGAGGGGGTCGAATTCATTTCTAGCATCAAATTTGTGATTAAAACACATTTACAATATGATTTTGAAAAATAAAAGACGCCTCCAAATAATAAATTTTTAGACAAAATATTAATCCTAAATTTTAAAAAAATCCATAAAATTCAAATATATAAATCCATAAAAATTAAATATATAAACAAGTGAAATAGCAGCAATGCTGCTTATAACTGCCTCTAAGAAATATTTAAATGAATTCAAGAACTTTCATGAATCTGCAGTAGGATCCCAACATAGTCGATTAATGCCTAAGGTGATCAAAGTTTACTATGTATTACTTATTTTATGGAAGTTAGGTATATTTTCACTTATAAATAGATGATCATGGAGTAATAAATCAAGTTTTGTGTGTTATTCCACATGTTGAACACTCACTTATGCTTCAAAGCTATAAGGGATATATTGACCCATACTCTTCTTGGAATTAAGTATTCATCACTTAAATGCAATTGCATGCTTATCCAACATGTTAGGAAACAAATTTAGCATAACATTGTTCCTTCATCACTATATATATATATATATATATGAAGTAACTATATTTGCTATGCTTACAACTAATAATATAAAAAATGGTAGGTCTTATCCTCACTCAATTAGATAAATATGATGGTATGTATTGATGCCATATCTATTAAAGAAATCCCTGAAGTAGATGTAGTGTAGAAATCAATAATTGTAAGAATGCTTACTAGAAAGTTTTGTTTTTTTAAGAAAGTTTGTTCTCTAGATATCTTGTGAAGCATATTATAATTGGATATTTACTTAGTTAGAGGTGAACATGATAGATGCCTTTCATAAAATGGTCAAATATAAAATGTTTCCCTACTCTAAGAGTTTTCATATTAATAAAGAAATTTTCTATCTTATTCTTGAATATCTTATATTTATTTAGATATTTAATCATATATATATAAGATAAAACGTTAAATAATTAATTTTAAAAAACTAGTAGTAAAATTTACTACTTAGTTTGTATTACTCCCTTTGGATATCAACATATAACATTTAAAAAAAAAAATTTAACATATCTTATACTAATTTTTTTATCAAATTAGAATTTTGAACATTGAATTTAAACAAATTAAAAATCCCTTCAACTTTACAATAAACAAGAAGAAGAAGAATCAATCTCTCTGAAACAATATTTGAGCCCAATATGAACAATGCATGCACGCGTATTATTTTCTCACTGATCTGGGTTGCCGACTAGCTTCATGACCGCAAGTATTATATATATATATATAATACGTGTTGGTTTTCTTTTCAGTCTGCGTTTTGGTATCTCTCATCTATTTACAAATCAACAGATTAAAAATTAAATCAGCTTTAACCTGGACACTGGACATGATCACAACTGTAATTTTATTACATCTGAGTCCACCACGGCTGCGAGTTTGTGTGAATTTTAGAATCAATCTGTGGAGTATATTGTAAACCCATGACAAATTAGTAACGACTAACTAAACCTGCCATTCTCAAGATGAACTCAAAGTTGTGCTAAATTTGGTCCATAACTGCAGCAATTCGGTGGAAATCGGGATCAAACAATGGAGTACTGAGCATTGTGGCCCTGTCACCGAGTACCGGATACTCAGTGTTCTGAAGCTGTTGCCATGATATTGGGAAAACGGCAGAATTGAGAGCAGCTTGGTTATGGTTATTTATGTTACTAGTAGAGACTAGATCTTGAGACTTGGAGTTTGTTGTAATATACATCGGCAATGTCTCCTCCTGCGTGCGGCTTGAAAATAGAGGCAACATTTCAGACCACTTAACAGCGTATTCGGTCTCTGCTTTCTCCAAAAATAGCGGAGCCTTTCGCTCATTTTCGGAGGTGATGTCAGATGCATCTAATCGCTCATCGAATCCCCAAAAATGGCCGAAGGCGGCGCCATTATTGACCTCAAGATTGGCGGTGCTGCTATTGCAACTGCTGCTCCTGCTACTTGTCCTCATTCTCAGTATTAACCCAGTAGTGAGTAGTTCCATTCATGCAATTAGTGCCTATCCTGGACTAGAGATCTTTCGGAGTACAACAGAGAAGAAAGGCAGGGTCCCGGTCTGTACATGGATGGATTCGCCATTATAGAATTATAATCCCAAACATCGCTTGAAAAGTCTGAGAATGCATCCGACACGGACTTGTCAGATACTTGGCCCGGCCATGGCATCAAGTTTTCGGTAGGGAAACCTACAGATCGACTCGGAGCTTGCAATACCCATAAGACGGGATTATCGATAAGCTTGTGATCTTTTTCAGCAGTGAAACCTTGGGCAATGGATGTTTGATTGATGAAATTGAAACCAGGTTCGACTGAAGTGGGTATGACTCATCGCAAGGACTAAATGCTCTGATTTCTAAGTTGGTATCACCATATTGCTGTTAAACTATTTGTTGAGAATAGCTTGTTGTTTGCTGGTGATAGCTATTTGCTGGAGATTGTGTTGATTAGCGAGGTCTGTGTGAAGACGAGTTTTGAAAGATCTGCCGCCTGTGATCGCTGCTCGGTCGTGAAAGTCGTGGGACCTATGTGGAGACACTGTTGTCCAAAGTTGAAGGACGCATTGCTGCGTTGAAGATAGTGTGAAGGAACTGTGTTGTGCGATCTGTTGCTTGAGGCATAAAGACCGGTGCTGTGGCGTGATACAAAACCAAATTTGTGTGTTTTGGTATCCGGTGATTGAAGTCAAATTTTGGTTCAGGAATAAAGTCAAATAATAACATAATAATAAAATATAATAAATGCTGATGTCATAGTAGCCATGTGTCAAGTGAAAACCAGATACCAAACTCCAATGTTGACATCATCTCCTATCCACCAATCAGCCGTTTACAAAAATAGTTTTTAAACAAAATTAAAAAAATATTTTGCAAACCCCTATGTCATACTTTGGAAAACAGGTTTTGATTTTTTAAAGCTGCATCAAAAGACACCACTTAATACCCAAAGTCAAAGGAGTTTGACTTCGATCGATTACAATATACCTTCTAAGGCAGGTATAATAATATCCAATATATAAATAATATTAGAAATTTTTGGTTCATTCTCATTTTGAAAAATAAAAAAGCCTTCAAAGCTTACAAAATATTAATCCTAAATTTAAAAAAAATCCATAAAGATTAAATATATAAATAATATTAAATTTTTTTGGTTTATTTTATGAGATTTAAACTCTTTATAATTTAATTCATCAAATGAAAAATAAAAAAGCCTTCAAAGCTTACAAAATATTAATCCTAAATTAAAAAAAATCCATAAAAATTAAATATATAAATAATATTAGAATTTTTTGGTTTATTTTATGAGATTTAAATTCTTTATAATTTAATTCACCAAAAATACATATGAAATCTTTTTAGATATATAATTAATCAAAGCAAATTAATTATTAAAAAATGATTTTAATTCTAAATTAGTTTTTAAAATATAGCATTTTTTTAAGATTAAAAAGAGAAATAATGAGAAAGATAAATGCCTCGTTTTTGGGCATTCATCCTTGTTGCTGTATTTTGTAGACAATGTGGCGCGACAGCATCCACAAAACCAACGCCACCACCGAGTCAAGTTCATGGCAGGTCTTAGAAGGGCGCATCGCACTATTCTCAAATCGTCACTCTAGGTTAATCGAGTCAGCAGCTGTTAAAATGCCGTATATGATGGCTTCTCTGCAAACGCCACCCATAAGTAAGCAATACTTTACTTACTTTCAAATTTCCTAGTTCTTTCCCGACCTTTCATATATTTCTTTTCCATTGACTTGCAGATGGAAAATATTTGAGAGATCGAGAATGCTCGCATGGATTGCATTCTTTATCGCGCGTTGAGTCCAGGATAATCTGCAGAAGCCTTGTTCATCTAAACGCTTCAAGGAGACTTATATCTGGTTGGAAGTTTCTGACCAATGATAGGAAAACTAAAGTTAAAAGTATTTCTGAGTCCTTTTCAGGACACTTGAACACCATTGCATCTATGGGAGAGAGTGGTGTTGGAGAGCCTGCTCAATCTTATCAAGAAGATTCCCCAATGAGATTTTTTACATGGCCTGATTCAAAGGTGAGATTGCATGCCAAGATTGTAACCTGACATGAAGTTGCTTTCACTTAGAGGGAAAAATCTTTTATTTTTTATTTTTAAGTGCTGTAAATGATACTTCAAAAGTCAAATTAGTACATCAGGGCACAGTAAATTTACATCACTCAAATAACAGGGGTCCCGTGAGTAATATTGAATATAGGAGTGAGTACAATTATTGCTGGATATATTTTTTTTGTTTCTAAGTTTCACTGTACAAAGTTTTTATCCATTTTGTAGTTTAATGCTTTCCAACCATTGCATGCTGTTCATCAAATATACAATGCTTTTTGGTTAAACATCTATTTTTCATGCAATATTACCGGGCATCTCAGCCTTATACTAGATATCGTTCTATGGATAATTTTAGTTTTTGTGCTCCGGGTTTGATTGTGCCAAATTTACATGGAGGGTTTCTTCTTTTATCCTATTATCTTGATCCAATGTCTTAAAACTCAGATTCGGAATCAGAATCAGTCGAGGTCACTCGGACTCCCACTTGGATTGGTTTGAATTTTATGACTTGGTTTACTAAAATATACATAAACTAGCACAGCCACAAGTAAAGTGGCCGGTGAACGCGGATTGGCTCAGCCAGCCACATAGTTTTGTGGAAATGGCTGGATGTTAAAGAAAAGAAAGGTTGAACATTAAATTAATTACCAAATCGTTATAGTTATTCATTTATGGTATATCATAAATATTAAACTAATTAATATAAATATAAAACAAATACTATTTAATAAAAAAAAAAATGATATGAAAAAAACAAAGATGTCTGTTTAACTGGAGCTTATTTAAATCTTAATCAAGATGCATCTAAGCATAACAAGATACGATGACCATAAAATGAACCCCGGCTATACATTTGTTACACTCGGGTAAATATTGTCGATCCATTCAAGAAAGTCCAAAATCTCAGATAATATCTAAATGCCTATCGGCAGAAATATTAAAATTTTAATGAAAAATATATTTTAAAGATTCCAAACCATTAGAGACAAAATATGCAAAGTCTGCTTATGGATATATGATGTACGGGTGAATATAACAAAATGGCACCAAGTGCAATACATATGTGAAACACAATACATAATCAACAAGGTCCTAAATGGTCTCTAGGATCCAACTCACAACGTGCTGCAAAGTACCTACATATTGATCAACATGATCAATCATCAAATCTATCACCTGTTAGATTTTTATCATTTAAGCAATATGATCTTAGGATCTTATTTGAGAGAATGACATGCACAGCAATCATTCACAAGGGACAACAGACACAAAGATTTTCCTCGAGGAAACCATAAAGGAGAAAACCCCGCAACTTCTTCAGAGATTAGAATGAGTACCAATGGCAGCAGTAAAACCCAAAGATAGAAAGATGATCTCCAACAATTGTTCTCTCTCTCACTTGTGTGAGCTCCTCTTCTCTCACCTATGCGCTATAGCTGGGTGAGTGTGTGTCTCAAATAGAGAGGCTCACTCTCTATTTATACTAGTTTCCGACTTGACAATTACTTACCAGGGCTGACTTCTCTAGGAGAGTCTAATAACGACTTTGCCCCCCGATCAACAAGGAGGGTTAACCTCTATGACTTTACATTACTTGATTACATTAATGATTCTCCCGATAGGAACATCGGGGACCAATGAAATACAATATATGAAATATACAAGTGAATACATTCCGAAATTACAAATACATCAACCCTCCCTCTTAACTAGGAGGGTATTCTCTTGACAGAATTCATAAACACAAGTTTTCGTCACTGATCATCATAAAAACTGGATCATCATTGCTCCCGCTATCTCGATCAAATGGTGCTATCTCTCAATTCTACTCGTCACAGGAAGTTCTACAGAGCCAGCCCTTTTTCATGCTGGTTGTAGGCCTAGCCTCCATGTAGGTCTTCATCTTCTTCAACACTTATATTTGACCATGGGAGGAACACATCCAACAACCATGTCAGAAAGGCCCGCCCAACACTTATATCTGACCATGGGATGAACACATCCAACATCCATGTCAGAAAGGCTCAGCACTCACATCTGACCATGGGAGGCCTAGCCTGCCACCATCTCAGAAAGGCTCAGCACTTACATCCGACCATGGAGGTCCGACCTGCCACCATGTCGTAAAGGATCACCAATTACATCCGACCATGGGAGGCCCGACCTGCCACCATGTCGGAAAGGCTCAACACTTACATCTGACCATGGGAGGAACACATCCAACATCCATGTCAGAAAGGCTCAACACTTATATCTGACCATGGGAGGAACACATCCAACATCCATGTCAGAAAGGCTCTGCACTTACATCTGACCATGGGAGGAACACATCCAACATCCATGTCCGAAAGGCTCTGCACTTACATTTGACCATGGGAGGAACACATCCAACATCCATGTCAGAAGGGCTCTGCACTTACATCTAACCATGGGAGGAACCAATCCTACCACCATGTCAGAAAGGCACACGGACTCATCACTTCCCCTTGGAAGGAACCTCGATCTGGAGACCACCAAGCTTCTCCCTGAAGTACTCAAACTTCACTCTGGCTAATGGCTTGGTCAACACATCAGCTCTCTGCTCGTCCGTCGCAACATACTGGAGCTTCACTACTCCTCTCTGCACCATATCCTTGATAAAGTGATATTTGATCTCGATATGCTTCGACTCGTCATGGAACACTGAGTTCTTCGACAACTTCACACAACTCTGGTTGTCGCAATATATACAAGTAGCATCCCACTGGAGATCAAACAAATCAGATAGTAGTTTCCTCAGCCACATTGCCTCACAACTAGCCGAACAAGCTGTGACATACTCTGCTTTGGCTGTACTCAGTGCCACCCAGGATTGCTCCTAGCTAAACCAAGAGATCACACCTGATCCCATACTGAAGCAGCACCCCGAAGTGCTCTTCCTATCCATGGCACTACCAACCTAGTCCGAATCCACATAACCTTCCAGGTTAATCTTTTGATTCGCTCCATACTTGAGCCCATAATCAACTGTACCCTTCAGGTACCTCAGAATATGCTTTGCAACAATCAGGTGAACATGTCTCGGATCTGTCAGGAACCGGCTCAATGTCTTCATAACAAAGCAAATATCTGGTCTCTTATTCGTTAGGTACATCAAGGACCCAATCATTTGACGATACATCGTAGCATCAACTGACTCTGATGAAGCATCACTCAATAGCTTCAGGTTCGATGCCATAGGTGTGGTCATGGCCTTGCAGTCTGTTACCCCTCCAAATGCATCTGCATTTTGAGTGGTTAAAACACTATCTACAGAAAGCAATCCACTATTACACACAGGGATTTTGAAGGTAGCATTCCACAAAGAAGATGCTGATGAATCAAAAGCAGTGGCAGGAAGAAAGGACTGGTGGCTAAATTAGTTGTGGCTTCCCGGAGTTCGAAAACTAAATTTTCGAGGGTATTCAAGCCTATTTTTTAATATTCAATCGCATCTCATGAGCTGTCAGAGATCTCTTGTTTAAAAAAGCTACAGTCCATTTGAAGAGGAAAGAGATATGTGGCTCGATGCTTAGTTAATGGCTTTATTAAACTCCCTTGGAATGAACAGAGGGAATCTCAGTATCAAAATATGAATGCACTGGATATCTTTCCTTTGCCTGGTCGGAGGATGAACTTACCTGGGAGCAAAGATATAATGGAGTGGGCTTATTGTGCAAGGCCTCTCTTTGCATTTGGAGAGGTAAAGAAAACTATTCTGCCTTATTGCTTCAATAGATTATTGTTTGGATTAAGAGAAGTGAAGCAAACCATTTTGTACTTGACAACCTACTACTTCACATTGCCTAGCTTTTTGTGATGGGTGCTCTGACTTGGTCACTGGGCAGCTCAGGAAAGCATACTAACTGGTGTATGTGTTATAGTGCATGAATACAAGCACCTTCTCAGTGAATGATCATATTTTTATTAAGGGAAATAAACACACACTAGAGCATCTTATTTGCCAAGAAGCAGTCATTACTGCAAAATGTTTGGATTGATGGTAGATGGTAAAGACATTGGACTGTGGAGAGACTTAAAAAATAAAAAGAGGAAAAGGGAAATCTCTGTCAAGCACACAGGTTATGTACATTTGATCCAACAGCTGGATCACGTGAGGTTCTAAAGGAATCTGCTGACAGAAGTTGATAGTCGGTGCATTGTGAAACTTTTTTATTCATTCCAGGACACGGAGTACCTGCCATGATGGTGTAAAAAATGATCCAATAAGATCACAGATCTGTATGGTTTTATATTGGATCATATCTCCTCGGCTATCAAACAATTCTTGGTTCAAAAAAGGTTGCAGTTATTGTGGAAGAGCAAAAGAAGTATGAAAGATCTCAAAACAGAGGGAGAAGTGTAGCTCAGACATCGATGCATTTGATTTTCACACATTGTAGCTGACAAACTCTTCTCGACGGGTTCCTTTATACTTTCCATATCCATGCTTGGGCAAATTCATGTATTTTTTTTTCTTTCTTTCTAGAAAGCACCGAAGGTGAACTTTAGAGCTCTTTTAGTGCTGGCAGACTCAACGACACCGTACTTCTGTAAATTGTAATGGAGGTCATACTTGTTGGTCCAGATTGGCTCGAGAATCAAGTTTGTAGTTGTCATGATAGCAAAATACAACAGCTTATTCCTTCACGTGGAGTTTTGAAACAGTTAAAGTATCAACGCAATCCACCAGTTCATACCCCGAAACTGCAGGCTATGTCAAATGATCAGGTTTCTCTGTCACGTGATGCCGAATCAATTTTTCAAAGGAGAAGACTAACTCGCCAAACATTGCAACCCATATATAACTGGCAGCTAGAATCGTGGAATCGAATGGCTGTTCTGATTGATTGATAGAAATCACGGTTTTTGTGGAAACTCTACAAGACATGATTTGCTCAAATCTCTCGGTTTATCAATTTGCTTTGTTGGCAGCTGATTTGTCAAAGTCGTTGGTAGCTTCAGTTATATTGGCACATCAACATCGTAGATCACCAGCGGTAGAGTTGTGGATGAAGTCCACGTTAGGCGAGTTCGACATCAAAATGATCATGGAGAAATTCACGCTGGAAAAGAAGTCGTGAAGGTGTATACATTTCTCTTCTGCCAGCCGATTCTTCCAGATCACGGGTCATGGTGACACATAGTTTTCTTCCATGGGGTTTTACATTGTGTCAATTTGCCACGAGGAGTTGTCTGTCGGCAAGTTTCTTTTTTCATCTCCCCACGTATCAATGATCTTATCGACGTCTTTTCTGGAGTTACATTGGCGTTTGTTTATAAACGGTGGTTTATTTCTGAGTTACATTGGATTAGTTCCCTAAAGTTCTCGAATCTTCTAAACCGCTGGTGATGGGGAGTATTTTCACCATTACGGCTGGGCTTGGCTCAACTTGAGTTTCCTGTGGCAGCCAAAGTTTGGGTTTTGGACTGTGTAATGGTGACAACCAGTTACATGGACAGAGTTAAATTTTGTTGAGGATCGCCACAACATGCAAAAATCGTGGAGTTATTGGGGAGGCCGTTGAAACCAGTATCAATCATCTCCATTGGCGGCCAACATTCTTTGTAGCAGACGAGCATATGAGCTGATAGGTGTCTTCGAGCAGAGCTTTTTTGCATATCTCGAAGTTCGTTGGCAACTGATTGGCATCTTTGGGAGAACCAATTCATGGTTGAAACTTTAAGTCAAGCATTTGATGTGCTTTGATCTTGGGATAGCCTAAGTTTTAGTTGATTATAATAAAGTATCTTTTTAGTGACTAGGGTGATAAATGTACTTTAGTTACTCTAGAGTCTAGTCTTAAGTTTAAGATTTGATTGAGAAAAAGTGGATCAAAGATCCTACCTTTTCTCTTAATTCTATTTTATTTTTTGGTCTATAAAGAGCATGGCTCTTTCATTTGTAAAGATGGAATCTTTGGGTTGGGAGGATTTTTCCCTGGAGCTAATAAAGAAAAAATATCATGTTGAGTTTTTGGGATATGTCGGGTTTCTTTGTCGGAGTTCCGGGTTTTCATAAGTTATAGACCAAGCCAGCATAGAGGGCTATAATCTAGCACATTGGGCAAGCATTTGCGGCTGCCAAGTTGTTTGTCGCCGTTATGTTCTTGGAGGTTTGGGAGTAATGGAAAGTAGTCAGTCATACTTCCATTCTTCTTGCCTCTGATTATGGAACGTGTTGCCACCTAATTCGCACCTCGGGTAACGTGGCAGAAATCTTCAAGCCACTGGGTGCGACCTTGGGGGCAAGCTCGAGCCAAGTGCTGCCACCTGATACTCAGCTCCTCCGTCTAGGCCAACTCCTAGCGAAGCCAAGGGGGGTGGACCCTAATGAAAAGTAAAATCTAAGGTTTTTACTCTACGAGAGAAGTAATTAATTCTAGGAGTTTTAATATGGAATGGATGAATTTAAGAAATTACCAATTACCGCCAACAAAATTTAACCTTAGCAACACCTTAACTCAAATTAGATACACAAAATTCAATGACACATTGCGAGATTAACTTATGCAAAAAGGAACAAAAAAGACCAGTGCCAAAATGAAAAAGTGCTTGCAAAAGTGGGTTGCTAGTGTAGTCTCAATGAAAGTATTGCAGTGTCTCGGTTGGTAAATTTTAAATTATTAAATGAATTGATTAAGGAATGGGTA
>LPNX010953489.1:12259-31642 GCA_001517045.1 Pseudotsuga menziesii
TATAGCGTAGTGGGTAAGTATTAAGGTTACTTTTGCACAACTTAAACACAGCATGAAATGATAAAAAAAAAAAGACAACTACGCTACCAGCATATAAGAAAACAGAAAAGGACACCGACACAAATCCCCCAAGGGGGATGGGGACCGGGCTCTACTGAGCCTACTCAAACTTGTTTTTATTAGTCGGTTACAATGCTTCAGCAAAGAATGCTCTTTGGTCCTTGTTAACTGGGATCCAAAGGCTTACAACATGCAAAGGAAATAGGCTCAACTAAGGGGAAAGCCTCCTGGGAGCTTCGGATGTTCGAAAAAGCTAATTTCGGGCAGAGTTTCCTTCTCTTTTTTGATGGGCCTGCTAAAAACCAGCAAGCATATGTCAGTGAAAGATGCCCAAAAACACTTTGGAAGTGTCTTTGGGCAGCATGCAAAAATTTACAAAAAAAATCTAAGTAACATCTGATTACAAAAACAAGGAAACAACTAAGTGAGGTAAGCTAGAAAGCTTGCCTTCTTAGGATCTTTGCTTGCCTCTTGAGGAGAATGGCAAGCAAATCTTAAGCACAAAATGCTAGATCAAACTTTAAAATGCATAGAAACTCTTTCAACAAGCTTTTTTAATTTTCAAAATTTTTTAAACTTGCGGAAAAAAGGGAAAAGTAACTAGATCTAAAATTTTAAATGTACCTTTGAAGCAGACTAGAAATAGAAACTTTTAGACATCAGATCTACCTTTGATATGACTTTAGATGTTAGATCTAATGTGGAAACATTTGAAACCGAAAGAAAATTTTAAGAAATTTGTAGATCAAAATTCAAAGAACCCAGAGTAGAGCAAGAAATAAAGGACAGAAAAAGCTTCCTTGGTGAGATCAGAGGGACAGAGCTTATTTTCAAATTTTCCTGAAGGAAAGGTAGAGCACATTCGCTCATCAATACTCCAGCATTAGCTTCCTGCAAAATATTATCAACACTAGCAATGGGGATTGTTGCCCATCTATTTCGACTAGGTAGCAACTCCGTGTACATGAAGATGTACATAGTTGTACAAATTGTACCTTGGAAAAATCTGAGGATTTTTTCCACTTCTGCAGGGCAATTGCCCCTTTGTAAAACGAAATGTCCGCTCCCCTGCGTGGAAAAATTAATGTAATTATATGTACTAGCATGGGTCATATGATATGGATGCCGCACCATGGAACTGGTTGTTAGGGAAGTCCCCTCATCGAGTGTTTTTTCCCTTTCCAATTGATCTTGTTGTGTAAACGAGTTTAATTGGTTTGGTTTTTCACTCAAAATACTCCAAAGTGGTGACGGGCGTTCTACCAGTCAAGTCCATGAGGTGGCTAAGGCTTCAAAAATGATTCATGACCATACTAGACATTTGTATAGAGTCTTGCGGAGTTTTGTTATGTTTTTATTTATTTTTTCTAGTTAATTAATTTCACCCCTTGGTGGTTAATTGACTCAGTTTTGATGTAACAATGTAATTGCTCAAGCATTGGCATTTTGTAATAGGGGCTATGAATGCAAAGTAAATTGCTATGAAACCCTTAAAGCCACTGCTTCAAGTCCCATGTCGTTCTGATAAGCAGTTGAGGAGATAGACCAATTTTGGTCAGGAGGGGTCTATCTCCCCTAGGGAATTAATTAATTTCCCTAAGTCAAAAATTCATATTATTTGATTTTGAAGTAAAAAATCAAATAATGCCATGGTAATTTTGTTTGGGGGTTGTTAAGCCTAGGAAAATTTTATTCCAAATTTTTCCACCCCTCCATGGCCAAGATATAATTTTTTCAAGTTTTTTAAATTTTTTCCTAAGTCAAATTTGGAAAAATTTAAAATTAAGTTGAAAAATTAAATCTAAGGTGAATTTTATTTTTAGCCTAAGTCTAAGGTTAAAAATTTTAATTGGATGCAAATGGCTAAAAGTGAAAGCCAAGTCTAGAGGTGGTCCAAGTTTAAAGTGATTCAAACCCTAGCTTATAGAAGAAACTCCACTAAATAGAGGGAGGCGCTATCTTAAGAGGGTGTCACATCTAAAGGAGAAAGGGCCACATATAGAGGGCGATACCAAGAATAGAGGAGGCGCTAACCATATTTGAAGGAAGGCGCTATTATAGTGGGGCGCTAGCTCATTAAGGAGGGCACCACCACATGTAGTAGGGCGTCAATGTAAAGGTGGGCGTCTAGCTACTTTTAGATGGGCGCTAGTATTGGAGAAGGGCGCTAGTATATAGAAGGGCGCCCACATTTGGAGGAGGCCGCCATATTTGGAGGGGCGCCTAGCCTATGGGCCCACGTTTTTACCAAAAGAAGTCCAAGCCATTGATTGAGAGGAGGATCTTGGTCAAAACCCTAGATCTAAGGGTGGAAAATATTAAGACATGGATCAAGCATCTAAGCCATTGATTGAAAATAATCTAAGGGTGGAGATTGATTGAGAAGAATGTAAAGTCAAATACCTAGATCTAGTGGTGGAGATTTAACCTAAATCTAGATCTTCAAGGGGTTGGGGTCTTCGTCAACTATATAATGAGGGTCTCACTTCCTCATTTAACATGATCTCTCATGCTATTGTTATGCTGCCGGAATATTTCTCCACTCTTCTCTCAAGCTCTTTTGCTATTGTAATCTTATTGCCCTAGTTGGGCCATTTAATCAAGTAATCTTTGGAGGAAGTCTTGGTGTCTACATTTCATGCTTTTTGCGTAAGGTAACTTGCTTCATTTTTATTTGATTTTGCATTTGTATTAGCTTAGATAGCTCTCCACAAAGTATTTTGTGGAGAGACTTGCAGGTAGAAGTATTTCTATCTGCATTTGTGAGTAGATTAGTAAGATCCTACAAAGTATTTTGTAGGATTTATTTATATGCTCACCTCTTGGCTTACATTTTGCAGATCTCATAAGTTTGTTTGCAGAGAACTAGAACAAAGGAGCCTTTTCCCATTGGTTGAATTTCTGTTTTTTCATTTTCGCACTTTTGCTTAAGAGGGTTTTAAGACTCAGTTTTTATCACTGTATAGTGATAAAAACCTTGGTTTTAAGGCCCCAATCCTTAGTATATTAGTTAAAGGCTTTAAATCTACTATTTTAGCATCATTTAGGTGGCTGGAAACTCAATTTTCAGCCTTCTAAACTTCATATTTCTGTCATATTTTCGCTCAGATTTTTTACTGTAAATTAGTAATTTTTTGGGACTAACTTTTTTCTGACAAATTCTTTGAGTTTTCTGTAATTTTCAGCAAGTAAAGCTTGCTGGTTTTCTTACAGGTTTTACACAGGTGAAGGGGAGGTGCTGCCCAAATAGGCCCAGAAATACCTCAACCTTCAACCGGTTCCAAAAGGGGTTCAAACCCTCAACTCTCCTTTTTTTTTTAATATTTGTAAACCCCACTGAGAAGTTCTCTTGGGGTATTCAACAAAATTTATAAGCACTTGTAACGTATATGTAAATAGATTAGGAAGTAAAGTAGATCACTAGTTTTATTTCCATTTACCCACCTATCTTTGTGACAGACTACCATCTTTGTCACAGAGATTGTTGTGAGGTTAGTTTACTGTTTTATTTAGTTGTATTTCCTTTCTAGTTTTACTTTCTGTTCACCCACCTATCTCTGTTACAGACCACCATCTCTGTAACAGAGATTGTTGTGAGGTTAGTATAATCTGTTTTATTTTTCCTGTTTACCCACCTATCTTTGTGACAGACCACCATCTCTGTCACAAAGATTGCTGTGCGGTTGAGCATTGCTTTAGCTAGTTAGAATTTCTTTCAAGTTTCAGTAATTTTATTTTCTGTTAAAAAGTAACCATACAACCCATCTATCCTGTGTATCCTCTATCCACTTGTCATCTCCCTTTAGGGACTTCAAGTTGGATATGAAAAGCAGGAGAAGTGGGGGCTTAGGTAATTAAGACAACTTTTCTTTTTTCTGTTACAATCACACATTTTTTTTATTTTTATTTTCAGTCCAAGATCAAGTACCAGCACCTCCCATAAGGGATACCGCTTGGTTGATCTTGTTGACAGCTTAAAATTTACCTTGCATATTAACCACAAAGACTTAAAATTAACCCCTAAAATTTACCAACAAAAGCTTCTTTATTTCCTGCTCCTCTACTCGGTTATCACCCTTCGGGGTACTCGCGAGATACGACAGGGGATAGAGGAGTCTTAGTTTAATAGGCATCCATCTAGCCATTTTTCCTGTCAACTAAAAACAGTGACCTTGGAGGCGACTTGGGGTAGTAGACCGTGGGGGGTCTCTAGGCGCTTTGACGTCCTCCTTGTTGAGCACGAGGCCATTGGGGTTTGACCTGTGAGCTATGGGTGGGCTTTGCTCCCACTTTGTTGAGTGCAACAGCACTCCCTCTTTGACTTGAGAAGTACTGGATTGGGGTAGACACACCACCGGTTCGAAAACTAAACTTCAAGAAGAAAAACTTTAATAAAATTTACTAAAATAAACCAAGAGACATTGCAAAACGTCCTACAAACACAGGTCATTGCTATCACCTTGCTGTTCAAGGGTTTCACTGCAAGCACTTTTATTTTTGCAGGTTCTTCACTTTTTAGTTACAAGCATTTCATTTCAGTTTTTTCGCAAATTCTTGTGGTGGCATCTCTAATTCATGGTTTAGTAATCTGAGATCTTGTGTAACACAAATTTTTGGGGTAATAGCTTGACATTGTTCCATTATTCAATCTGTTACAACTGTGGATACTGCTAATATTGGTTAACTGCTCATTTATGATTGTTTATATTGTTCATAAGTATTCATTTGCCATATTGTAACCTTGTTTAATTGGGATAACACCTAAACTGTGGTTTAATTAACTTACATTTCAATTTCAGTTGTAAATCTGTAAAGTTATAATTTTAGACTCCATTTGTAATAGGCACTGGTCTTTATTTATCTCAAGGTCTGCTTGTCATTAAAAGGAAGTCTTTGCATTTGCATGCTGCTTGTCATTCCTTAGATAGTATAAAAGCTTAGCCTCACAAATCTTAATAAAAGATCCCTTTAGTTAATATGTAATTAACTAATAAAACTGGAACTTAGTCTTTCCGTAGGGACTACCCCCCTTGGCTTTGTTGGGATCTTGCCTAAACGGAGGAGTTGTGGACTGTGGTGACAGTGGTCCCCAGCTCTCACTTGCCCCCAAGGACACATAGCAGGTTGTGACTTTCTTGTGTCTTAAAGTGTGAATTAGGCGGCAACAGGGATTAAAAAATACCTGTGTAAACCGAAAGAGACTACAACAACAATGTAGATCCAAGCATGAAATCATACATATATCAAATAGTCTTCCTCGACTTGCAATAAAAGAGTAACCTAACAAGAATTACCTTTTATCTCTACAAAAATACTATTTCCTTTCGAAAGCAAGTTAATCCCAAACATATGCAAGCATGAAAACAAATACAGGTTACCTCACAAATGTAGAGTAAACTCTATCCAAACATCCATAGATCCCACACAGAAATTGCCTCCAAAGCCTTTTATTCACAATACTTCAAGAAAAATATTACAATATTACAAGCAGAGGTTCCACCTTTGATGCTGAACAAAGGAGAAGAGACCAGCCTATATAGGAAAAGAGAGACCCAGGGGGGCCTCATCAATACTGAAGATGAAGTCAGAGTTTAGCTGAGCTTGAACAGAGGAGGTGATTGACACCTCTCTCACCAAACTCCCTCAACGAATCATAAAACTCCAACACATACCAAGCAATGAAAGAGACTGAAGATGATATCACTCACTACCCTCGCGTGAGTGTACGGCTCCTCCACGCGTGAGATAGTCTCACCAACCCAAATCACATGTGCTTTATTTTCTAATGCGAGAGTATGGCTATGTGACGTGAGCTTTACCAATAAAATACTCACGTGGAATGGAAAAGGCATATTATAATACACCCAAGGTTTTTATTACATGTCATACGGATACCAAAGGGGGCTGTTCCATTAGCTAGCGCAAACCATACATCAGCCTTACGCATGAGCTCCATCCATATACCCATGCACAACTCCCATGCAAATGATATCATACGATTTTATCAAAATTTAAAACCTCAAACCAATAAGAAGTGGGGTCCATCCCATCCATATAACTCGCACTTCACTACATTAGCATGGATCTTGACGTCACCTCTTTATCTTCACACTAATATCTACCCACTTAAATCAAAGTTTAATTTAAACTTTAATTCCAAAGAGATCGTAAGCATTAGGGGTCCCATGACATGTCACCCCACCACTCAAATATTTTAATAAATTTGACTTTTCAACTTTTGACCATAGTTTCAATTTGTCATAATTTAGTATTAAAATGCTATTTTTATGTACTTTTAGCCCAAATAATGCCTCACGGGGTTTTTCGGCTGCCCAACTGATGTAGAAAGTGGTCCCAAGGGTAAAGTGGATGCTACGGGTGTGAAAACGAGTGTCCCCACGTCAGAAACGGACTCCGTATCTGACTTTTATTACAATCTGAAGTTTTTTTAATTAAACCATTAAAAAATGGCTTAAAAAACGGAAAAAAAATATTTTTTGCGGAAATTGACGAAACTCTAGGGGGACCTAGTACATGTCCATACGACTCAATTCGAATGCTTAGCATGGTGAAAAACACCGACACGAAGGCTCTAATAACCTCCCTAGGCCGCAACACCAAGATGACTACCCCAGCTTTGGAGGTGTGAGTGAAAAACTCAGAAATTTTTAGTCGTTTGTTCAACAACCAATAATAACCAAGGGAAAAAACACTCTGGGCTAGTCGGCTTGATGCTTAAGGCTGGGAAGCCGAGCCTTTTATAAAAATTTAAATGCTAGGACATTTTTTACAATTTCCCCAAGGAGGTATGAACATGCGTTACAAAAAATAAAACGACCCTGGAGGCCTGAAAGGACCTCTGAACTCTGAATATGAACAAGTATCTTGTTCATCACTAGCGGCTTACTGAAAGTACCGACTAGGTGCAGCCTAGTCGGTAACAGAACGGACCAGCTTAGTCTCACTTCTGCGAAACACAAAGCCCTTCTGAGTCCCCTTCTGACTCCATTTACCCTTCTGGTACTGGCATTGGCCTTCCCTCGAGGACTGATCCTCCCTTCCCTTCATACCCATCAAGCCGAATCATTTTCCTTTTTTGCTACCCGTGTTTCTCTAAGGCAGCCTCTTCAGATCACCTTGCCCTCAGCCGCACCTGCCTTAGTGATCCTAACTTAGAGAAACCCCCTAGAGCTGGAGAAGAGCCAGCTTGAAGCGAGGAGAGAGAAGGTGTGTTGACATTGGCCTCTCTCTCGAGAGTTGTCGTCGGGCCGGCGCGCTCGCAGTTTGGGCTTTCAGCACTCGTGTGCTAGTTTCGGGCGACAACATTTTGGCGCCGCTGCCGGGGACAAAGTCCAGTTCCCGGATTTTGAAGACTATGCTTGATTGACATTTGTGGGAGAGTACATTGCAGATTCTTCCTCTCACATGGCGACTCCACTAAGGGACAGAGCCCTTGTCCTTTTGCAGATTTGAAGATCCGATTGGGTGTAGAGGTGAGCACACTCATCAGAAGGCTTTCAAGTTCACCTTGGCGACTCCACAAGTTTGGTATGAGGTATGATTAAACATGTTTTTTCAAATTAAGTACCTCATTGTTTGATTTATGGAAGAATCGTGGGATTTTTGGCAAGATGCTTACAGCCCACTGGATTTCTCAAAAGTCCATGGTTTTCCTAATCAGTGCTACGACCCTGATGAGGTGCATGATGTTCTTCCTGAATTTTATGGAAATGATGGTGTTTCAGCCACCCATCATATTGCCTCTTTCTGCAAACTGATGGCTGATTTTAATGTTCGTCATGAGGATGATATTATGATCGTTTTTGCCATAACTTTGGAAAAGGATGCAATGACCTGGTTCTATGGTCTGTTGGATGAATCCATAGATTCAGTGGCAAATTTTTTCAAGAGGTTCCTCCTCCGCTGGCACGATGGGACAGTAGATGAGATTGAGCAGCTTGCTAAAGAATATGATGCTCTCATCCCTAGAGTCCATATTAAGTTTGAAGAAGAGATCCATGAAGAAAATATCAATGAAGATCTGATTGAGGAGGCATTACAAGAACCCTTGGTTGAGGACATTATTGAAGAGATCCCGGATAGAGCTATAATAGAATATGTGAAGCTGTCCCAAGTTTATGAATAGTTTCCTGATGAAAAGCTGGAGCTGCCTCAAGTTCATCATATTGAAGGTAATGTTGTTGTTTCTAAAGATCAGCTTGAGTAGTTTGACAATGAAGGGCTGTATGTGAGCCCTATCAACCAGTGGATAGAGTTTTCTTGTGCACAGTTTGATTCTCCATGGTATAATTTCTTTTATCCTAACAATTTGATGTTACAGTTCAGCTTCATTCATGAGCAGATTGCAAGGCATGGCTGTCTTAAGATGTATATATTTTTGTTTCTTTCACTGACCAAGCTCCGAAAAGGGAAATTTGGCATAGTAAAGATGCTGGAATGGCTCCATTGGCTGTATGCATATACTTAACAGTTTCTAGATTCATGTTAAGTTAGTGTAGGTAGGAAGAAAAATAAGCTCTTCCATGAGCATTTAAATTTTCAGTATGTTCTTCTTTCTGTTGTAATAAAGTGTGGGATGTGAAAGAAGCCATCCCATCGCATTTTTTCTGTTTGGGTCTGTCGGTATCCAGAGAATCTGAGGTTCTCGCATACTCTCTCCTAGAGCACACGTCCCCCATGGAGCCAAATATTACCCCTCCAAATGCATCTGCATTTTGAGTGGTTAAAACACTATCTACAGAAAGCAATCCACTATTACACACAGGGATTTTGAAGGTAGCATTCCACAAAGAAGATGCTGATGAATCAAAAGCAGTGGCAGGAAGAAAGGACTGGTGGCTAAATTAGTTGTGACTTCCCGGAGTTCGAAAACTAAATTTTCGAGGGTATTCAAGCCTATTTTTTAATATTCAATCGCATCTCATGAGCTGTCAGCCGATTCCCCAACCCCTCGATTTATCAATTTGCTTAGTTGGCAGCCGATTCGTCAAAGTCGTTGGTAGCTTCAGTTATACTGGCACATCAACATCGTAGATCACCAGCGGTAGAGTTGTGGATGGAGTCCACGTTAGGCGAGTTCGGCATCAAAATGACCATGGAGAAATTCACGCTAAAAAAGAAGTCGCGAAGGTGTATACATTTCTCTTTTGCCAGCCGATTCTTCTAGATCACGGTTCATGGTGACACACAGTTTTCTTCCATGGGGTTTTACATTATGTCAATTTGCGACGAGGAGTTGTCTGCTGGCAAGTTTCTTTTTTCATCTCCCCACATATCAGTGACCTTATCGGCGTCTTTTCTGGAGTTACATTGGCGTTTGTTTATAGACGGTGGTTTATTTCTGAGTTACATTGGATTAGTTCCCTAAAGTTCTCGAATCTTCTAAACCGCTGGCGATGGGGAGTATTTTCACCATTACGGTTGGGCTCGGCTCGGCTTGTGTTTCCTGTGGCAGCCAAAGTTTGGGTTTTGGACTGTGTAATGGTGACAACCAGTTACATGGACAGAGTTGAATTCTGTTGAGGATCGCCACAATGTGCAAAAATCGTGGAGTTATTGGGGAGGCCGTTGAAACCAGTATCAATCATCTCCATTGGCGGCCAACATTCTTTGTAGCAGACGAGCATATGAGCTGATAGGTGTCTTCAAGCAGAGCTTTTTTGCATATCTCGAAGTTTGTTGGCAACTGATTGGCATCTTTGGGAGAACCAATTCATGGTTGAAACTTTAAGTCAAGCATTTGATGTGCTTTGATCTTGGGATAGCCTAAGTTTTAGTTGATTTTAATAAAGTATCTTTTTAGTGACTAGGGTGATAAATGTACTTTAGTTACTCTAGAGTCTAGTCTTAAGTTTAAGATTTGATTGAGAAAAAGTGGATCAAAGATCCTACCTTTTCTCTTAATTCTATTTTATTTTTTGGTCTATAAAGAGCATGGCTCTTTCATTTGTAAAGATGGAATCTTTGGGCTGGGAGGATTTTTCCCCAGAGCTAATAAAGAAAAAATATCATGTTGAGTTTTTGGGATATGTTGGGTTTCTCTGTCGGAGTTTCGGCTTTTCATAAGTTATAGACCAAGCCAGCATAGAGGGCTATAATCTAGCACATTGGGCAAGCATTTGCGGCTGCCAAGTTGTTTGTCGCCGTTATGTTCTTGGAGGTTTGGGAGTAATGGAAAGTAGTCAGTTATACTTCCATTCTCCTTGCCTCTGATTATGGAACGAACCAGCTTAGTCTCATTTCTGTGAAACAGAAAGCCCTTCTGAGTCCCCTTTTGACTCCATTTACCCTTTTGGTATTGGCACTGGCCTTCCCTCGAGTACTGATCCTCCCTTCCCTTCCTGCCCATCAAGCCGAATCATTTTCCTTTTTTGCTACCCGTGTTTCTCTAAGGCAGCCTCTTCAGATCACCTTGTCCTTAGCCGCACCTGCCTTAGTGATCCTAACTTAGGGAAACCCCCCTAGAGCTGGAGAAGAGCTAGCCTGAAGCGAGGAGAGAGAAGGTGTGGTGACATTGGCCTCTCTCTCTCGAGAATTGTCGCCGGGCCGGCCCGCCCACAGTTTGGGCTTTCAGCACTCGCGTGCTAGTTTCGGGCGACAACACAGTCCATCATCCCGAACCTCTTTAGGATCTCTACCGCATACTTCACTTGTCTTAGGGAGATTCCATTTGTATTTTGCCACACCTCCATGCCTAGAAAGTAGTGCATCATACCTAAGTCCTTCATCTCGAACTCAGCAGTAAGCTTCCTCTTCGTATCAACAATCAACCCATCCTCACCTGTTACAAACAAGTCATCTACATACAGTAGGAGTATCACAGGGTTCCCTTCCTCAACCTTATAATAATGGTTGGAATTCGCTTTACTCTTGGTAAAGTTTAATCCAGTCAGGAAGCTGTCAATTCTGCCGTACTATGTTCTGGGTGCTTGTTTCAAACCTTACAGGGCTTTCTTCAATTTACACACATGAGTTTCCCTGTCACGTGTCTCAAAACTGAGTGGTTGCTCCACATACACTTCCTCTTCCACTACACCATTCAAGAAAGTAGTCTTGACATCCATTTGGTGTATCTTCCATTTCATTACTGCAGCCAGAGCAAGTACTGATCTGATGGAAGTGTATTTGGCTACAGGTGCAAAAAGTTTCTTCATAATCTATATTCCTTCTTTCTGGGAGAAGCCACGAGCCACAAATCTTGCTTTATATTTCTCTATGCTGCAATCTGCAGCATGCTTGATCTTGTAGATCCACTTGGAAGTCACAACAGACTTCCCATCTGGTCTTGGGACAACATGCCAGACATCATTCTTCATGATCGACTGGTACTCCTTGATCATAGCATCCTTCCATTCTTTCTTCTCTGCCGCTTCTTCATAGTTGGAAGGTTCTTTATCAATGATGTCACATAATAGGGCTACATATCCGGAGTAGGACCTAGTTCTCTTCCTTTTTTTGTGCATTTCTTTTGGAGCCCCATATCTTTCTGCACCTTGGATAGCCTCTCGTACCCATGCAGGTTTCCTCTTGTGAGGATTCTTCTCCTGGGGTGGATCTATAGGTTCCTGTGGTTCTTCTATTTCTCGATCTTCATCTTGAGTTGCATCATTCATAGTTGTATCTTGAATCCTGAGTGCTTCTGCTTCTTCAAGGTCTTCAACAGGTCTCTTTTTGGATTTGTTGTAAGCTGAGTCTTCGTCAAATGTTACGTCTCTGCTGATGTCGATCTTCTTGAATCCTGGGAAGTATATTATGTAAGCCTTCAAGCTTTCACTATATCCCACAAATATACCCTTCTTTCCCGAAGGATCTAACTTTGTCCTCTTTTCTTTTGGAATGTGTATTTACACTGGACAACCAAATATTCTGCGATGACTGACTTTTGGTTTCTTGCCGGAGAAGACTTCTTCAGGTGTCTTGTTCTCAAGTACTCTATGCGGAGTACAGTTCTGTACATACACAACTGTCCTAGCAGCTTTTGCCTGTTATCCAGTAATTTTGCACTTAGTTGGATTAGCTGAGGAGCCGCCAGTTGACAAACATGATAAATGTTTGATTCCAGTGTATCAGATGATTCGCCTTTGTGTCTAGCCTATTTTGGCTAGTCAGTTTTTTGTTTGAATAATTATGACCATGGCCCCGCGGGGTTTGTAATAAAATGTGCTAGTAGGATGTTTTTGAGTGGTTCGGTCTCCTAAGACGTAGAATTTCAATTAAGGTATTCCAAGGAGTTTTTTTCCCTTGACAATTATGCTTTGCCTATAGCTGAGTATAATTGACGAGGTTTTCTCCCGCTTCCTCCAAAGCTGGAATGCCCGATTTTGAATTCTGGGCCTTGGGGGGTTATTAGAGCCCAACTGAGTATATATAAACCTACTAGACATTGTTAGAATAGACTATGGTCATGTCCTAAGTCACTAGGACCCTCATAAAAAATTTGAATTTTTTTTTACCGGACGCGTCAAAATTTTTATTTTTTAATTTTCCCTAAGTTTTTAATTAAATTTTTCCATAATTTAAATGGAAAAATTCAATTTCTAATAAGTTAGTCATCTGGAACCCGAATTCAGTGATTGAAGGCTCTAACCTTAAGCCAAAAATCATTCTTGATCAGCCGGTCAGCTATCTTCAAGTTTCAGAAGTTCATTCAGCCTCATAATTAATAATTTCTCAAAAAAGTCATTTACGGAGAAATTATTAATTAAAATATTAAAAATGAATATTTTGGAGAAAATAAAAAACTCTCCAAAATTAACCAAATTGAATAAAATAAAAGGCTAAATGACATGGCACGAAGCATTTATGATGATTCCAATCAATATTGGTCAGTTTCAGATCAAGTATCGGAGTGTAGCAGTTGAACTATTAGTCAGAAATTTGCCCTCTTTGGTCAAATCCGTTTTTGGTTGAAGTGTGGGTTATCTATTGGTTGGGTGATCATTACGAGGGAGGATGAGCCACCTCACCCCTTCTCATTACTCCAGCACTCAGTTACAACTCAGTTGCAGCTCAGTTCAACTCCAAATCATCATGCCGAGCTCATTCAATTACTCTGGTGTTACTCTTAGTTTGGTTTTAGGGTTTTAGCCTTCTCTCATTGTATAAATAGAGGCTTCTTTAGCTCTATCAGGATGGAACTTTTGTGCTGGAGTTACTTTGCAAAAGTTGTAATAAGCTTTGCTTACATTTGATTAATAAGATTTTCGACTTTGGAGGTCCATCTCTTTTTGCATATGGTGAATGTTCTATGGTTGAGGTGATACTATTCCTAAACCCTTTACTCTTTCTTTTTACTTGAATGAGATCTAGTTATATGTTAAGCTCAAGAGGGCCACTATTGGCACGGTAGATTAGCTGTTTGTAGTTTCAATTCAGTTATTTATGCAAAGTAGGTTCTAATCGTGATGAATATGAGTAGTTAGTTATACGTAGTATTGATCTCGATTGAGTTTCCTTTGCTTACTTTTCATATATATGATCTCACTTGTATCTGAGTTTTGGTATTAGCAGGTCACAGGTTGAAGAAAGGTGCGAGTTCAGCTACATCCAGCCCAAGCTTCAAGCAACCTACCATTTAACATATTGTAATTGCAAGGCCTACAAGATCGATTTCTTCCCATTCGAAAGAAAGCTAGAGTCTTGCTCCATCTCTTGTGTTCCATCCACAAGAAAACCTACTTCTCTACCTTTCTTCTTTAAATTTTGTACTTGCTCATAAAATAGATCTAAGCTTCAAATCTCTATTATTTTAGATCTGTTTTTAGGGCCTTTGCTAGATCTAGTTTACTTTTTTAGATATAGGGAAAAGTTTTATGCTTTGCACATAAAATCCAAAAAATTTTTTTAAGTATAAAATTTTTTCAAATTTTTTTTTTTTGGTGCATTGTCTTTTCTACCATATTCTAACAATACATGCTTGCTGATTTTTTACTTTTGTGATAGGTACAGCGGAAATGCTGGCAAAATTTTGAAGAAGCAAGCCCTAAAAAACTATAAATTCCCTCTTCTTCTTTTTCCCTTCTACAGATTGCTCCAAAGACCTTTAAGGATCAAAGAAAAGGAAGTAAAAAGAGCAGTAAAAAACAAAGCATTGTAACCAAATTAATAAAAAGCAAGTGGGATTACGACTCCTACACCTCTCTTCCCTCATTTGGGGGAAGCTTGTATCGTCTCCCATTTTCATGCTTTGATTCATGTTTTGCTGAAAGTAGGATAGAGTAGTTTATAATCTTTAGAAGTTTTCCTTTTTAACTTGATAGTTTATTTGCTAATTAGTTAATCATACATGAAAAATGAATTAAAATATTTGATTTGATTATTTATTTAAGCATTGTACAATTTCCGTTTTTTTGTATACTTACCCCTTTGCTTTCCCGATTAGGGCCCTAAAAAGCTTGAAAGAGGCTCTTGGGTAGTTAGATTGTTATTGTTTTATTTTTTTCATTCTAGCTTAACAAACTAAGTAAGACTCTTGAACTTGCAGTAACATAAGTCAAGAGCACTCTCTATCGGAGAGCATCATTAGTTTTGCACATCCTTGCATTAGGCATTTAGATTAATTAAGTCTCTTGAACCTTTATCATAAGACAAGGTCAAGAGCTCTCTCTATCGGAGAGTTTTAATTAAACGACTTAATAAAATTCGCAACACACACCCCTTTAATTAATCAACCCCCTTTCCTCATTGCCGGAGTATGCTCTGACCGATCTTAGATCGGAGTACCCAGAAATGGCACTGGATCTTTAAACCCTGTAAGAGTAACCTAATAATACTTAAACACCTTGTAACCAACGCACCGGCGTTGTAGGGATTCTTCCAAAGTACTTCCTAATAGAGGCGTCGGAACCCCCCGCTGTCATAGATTCCCGGCTAGTTGGTCAATCTTGGCGATACCAGCCTGGGATACTGGGCGGGCCCAACATGTCTTCAACGGAGGCAACTTAGAAGAGTCTTCCGGCTTTGACAAACCTTTTTGTTGACACCCTAAAGCAAAGACCGCCGTTAAAAACTCTTAAAATCTACCAAGAGCACTTGCAAAACCTAACATTCACTGGCATCATTTTGGGATTCACATCTCTTTATACACGAAGCATCCCTGATAAGTTGACTCCATAAGCACTGGTTCTATCTTTTCGCATTATTGATAATCTGGGCCATTTGTCCATTGGATGTTTTGATTATAAGTTATATCTGTGAATGCTTTATCATTTCGTGAGTTCTCAAATTATTGTCTATCTTTTAAATCTGGTGATAGCAACGTGGATTGCTTTGTTTTGTGTTTAATATTCATAATATTAAATCATTTGAAATCACATTAACTCCTAAACAACACCCATCCGCATCCAGAAACACCTAAAATTTAACTTAAACATTGAGCCATAGAAAACTCTTTGTTAGGGACTACCCCCCTTGGCTTCGTTAGGAGTTAGCCTAAACGAAGGAGCTAGGAGTAGGTGACAGTACCTAGCTCTGTGCTTGCCCCCAAGGTCACACCTCTCCCACTTTCTCAAGTGAGGAGACAGCTTTCGGAAGATTTCTGCTGCTGGTGTGCAATCGGCGGACAACAATGCCCATAGATACATGGGAAGATCTTGATCATGAAGCATTGCCCTTGCGGCTTCCATAATCATTCTATTCTTCCTTTCTGCAACCCCATTCTGTTGTGGATTATATGGAGTAGTCAACTCCCTCTTAATCCTTGAATCTCTGCATAATTCTTTGAATTCATTTGATGTGAATTCTCCGCCATTGTCTGATCGAAAGGTCTTGATTTTCTTTTCTATGTGGTTCTCGATCAAGGCTTTGAATTCTTTGAACTTGCTGAATACTTCATCTTTGTTTTTCAAGAAATATATCCATGTCTTCCTAGAAAAATCATCAATGAAAGAAACATAATATACATACCCACTCAATGAACTAGATGACATTGGACTGTATACATCGGAGTGGATGATTTCCAAGATCCCTTTTGCCTTGCTCTCGCTACTTGGAAATGTCTTCTTTGTGTTCTTTCCTTTCGCACATCCTTTGCAAACACCTTCATGTTTTGCCTATATTTCTGGAAGACCTTCAACTACTTTGCTTGTAAGTGGTAGTTCCCTATAGTGCACATGTGCAAGCCTTCTATGCCAAAGTTCATTTGGCTCTACTGAGTCATGGACCAAGACTTGTTTGGCCCTTTAGCTTGTATAAGCCTCCCTCTTGCTCTCCAATCACTACTGCATCATCTATAGTCTTTCCCGTTGGCCACATAAGGACTTGGCCATTTACAAATGCAACCCTTATGCCTTTTGCATCTAATGTAGATATGGAGAGGAGATTCTTCTTTAGTCCTGGTACAAACAAGACATCCTTCATCTTCATAGACTTTCCAGAGTCTAGCTTATAGGAGGATTCACCACTACCTTTTATTGGATACTGGTAGTCATCCCCAAGTTTTACTTTGTGGGGTGATTCATGTTTGGATAGTTTCACAAAAGATTCCTTGAATCCCGTCATGTGCTTGGAAGCCCCACTGTCTATAAGCCAATCATTGCTTCCATGTGTGACAGTTCTCGTGAGGGTAGAAATCAGAACATATTCTTCATCACTTGAAAAATTATCACTTTCTTGTTTGATTCTCTTTCTGGGAGGTTCATCATCCTCTGCAGTGTGAGCATGATGTCTTCTTTTGTAGTTCTTCTTTTGAGAGCCATTCTTATTTTTAGGACAATCTATGGCAAAGTGTCATTTCTCATCACATGTATAGCATCTGAATCTAGATAGATCTTTGCTTGATCTTGTAGGGTTATCTTTCTTGTGATAATGCTTACTTTGGTGATGATGATAGTCCCTTCTGCTTTTCTTGGAGTGTATTGTGAGAGCTTGATCTTCACTTCCCATCTTTTCTTTTCGGGCTACTATTCGAGCTTCTTCTTGTGAGCATTCCTCCCACAGTCTACTGAAGGTGACTAGCTTTCTTATAGCACAAATCCCTTGAATGAAAGAGTCCCATGACCTAGGGAGACCATTCAAGGTGGTCATCACAATTTCTGCATTCTCTACTTCTTCATCTACTGCTTCAAGTTGTTCTTTGATCTGGGAGACCCTTGTAAAGTATGATTGTATGGTCTCCGCATTCTGGATCTTCACATTCTTCAATTGATTTCTCAAAGTCACCTTCTGATTTATGTTCTTCCCTTCAAACAACTTGGTTAGGGCATCAAACATCTCTTTAGGTGTCTCCAGGGAGGACACTTGTGGTATGAGGTGATCCTTGATTGAATTAGTAATAATCCTCTTGGCCTTGACCAAGTTTTTCTTGTGTAATGCCTTAGCCTCATCTCCCTCTGGAACTGGAACCTCTCCACTGATGTAAGAGTCCAATTCATTTTCTTCAAGAACTAGTGAGATCCTATACTTCCATGCTTGGAAGTTATCAGCTCCCTCAAGCTTTTCATCAAGCTTGGTGTGATGAGACATCTTAACTGAGAACCTTAAATGGAAATACAAAAAGATTTAGATCTTACCAATTTGAGAAGCTGAAACTGGATATGGAGCTGATCTTCTGCACTACTGGTTTTTTGGTTCATGAGCAAATTAGGGTTTGACTTTCTCGAAATTCTACCCAACCAAAAACTTTGATCTTGATCTCTAAACTTCGATTTTGAGGAGGAGAGTAAACCTATGCTGGGCTCACTCAAAATTTCCACTTCTGTGAAAAGCAATAATTTCTCGATGTAGTGGTAGGTCAAAACTGAAAATGCTCAGAATCAGATTCTGCTTCGACAGAAAGATGCGCCCTTCAATGGAGAGTTAGCCTAGCCTCCTTTTGCTAATGGATTGTAGAGAGAGACCCAAAAAATAAGAAGCCCTAGCTTCTGCAGCTGCACAATGTCTTCTTCTCAGGTTAGCTCTGATACCATGTTATATTTTTATCATTTAAGCAATATGATCTTAGGATCTTATCTGAGAGAATAACATGCATAGCAATCAATCACAAGAAACAATAGACACAAAGATTTTCCTCGGGGAAACCATAAAGGAGAAAACCCCGCAACTTCCTCAGAGATAGAATGAGCACCAATGGCAGCAGTAAAACCCAAAGACAGAAAGATGATCTCCAACAACTGTTCTCTCTCTCACTTGTGTGAGCTCCTTTTCTCTCACCTATGCGCTATAGCTGGGTGAGTGTGTGTCTCAAATAGAGAGGCTCACTCTCTATTTATACTAGTTTCCGACTTGACATTTACTTACGAATGTCGACTTTTCTAGGTGAGTCTAATAACCCTAGTGCCCCACAATTGTGGGGACTTTTCCCCCCGATCAACAAGGAGGGTTAACCTCTATGACTTTACATGACTTGATTACATTAATGATTCTCCCGATAGGAACATCGGGGACCAATGAAATACAATATATGAAATATACAAGTGAATACATTATGAAGTTACAAATACATCAACATCACCACTGTTAGAAACACGATTCTCAGCACGAGCTACAGAACCATCCTTTGGCATGTGTATTTTTAAGAAGGCCGATATTTTGCAGGTGGCATGTAGCTGGAGATTAGGGTTACATTTGGCATCTTTTGATGGTTAAGTGGACTTGTCTTCAATTTGGTGCAGTTTAGTTAACTGGAATTCTGAAAACTTTTAACTTTGCTGAATTTTGGATGGGATGTGAAATTCTATTTTCATCATATGAGATCCGATTAGGTTGGAACCCTCTCAAACATCATGAAACAATTAATGATAATAAAATGTTGTTTAAGAATTTTATATTATCATTCCATGTTAGCTTGTGTCACTGTGTCAAGCAAGTTGTTTTTTACCCCAAATAGTGCTACAATCTGTAGGAAACAAAGTAGGTTAACTTGGCAATTAAGCAGGTTTAGAGTCTTAGGTTTTAGGTTTTTTGTTAAAATTGAAAGAGAAAAATTGAATTTTACAGTCACCCGTGCATGCTGTCCAGGATTCGTAGCCAGGCGTTCAGCGACAAGGAGAGAGTAATTTCGTTCTGACAGCAGCACCGTAGCCAGACGTTCAGCGTACAGGTTCTCAACATCCACCCTACCCTACCTGGTTACGTATTACGGGCCACGGCATTCAGTGTTCTGAGTTAGCATTCTACAGAAGTTTTCAGGCTGCGTGAACTTATACAGTTCCGATTGATGTCCAGTAAAAATACTCCTCCTGCTAACTGAGATAGTAGGAGACTGTATCAGTTTTTTTTATTTGACTTAGTGTTTATTTTTCAGAGAAAAATAACGTTTTTTTGAGATCATATATAACTTCGATTCAAGATGCAATAAAAAGTGAC
>LPNX010953497.1:0-46488 GCA_001517045.1 Pseudotsuga menziesii
ATATATATATATATATATATATATTAATAAAAAAAATAACCATAAGATAGAAGCAAGTGTAATAATTTCTACTAAAATATATGAACTCTTATATAATAATGGTAATAAATTAAATTTTTTACTAATTATAAACTCAACTTTTATCGATCAAAATAAAACAGTTAAATGAAAATAAAGTTTGAATATTAATTTAAACGCTTCCTAATCCAAGCAAATGCTTATGAATTTAAAAGCTTCCAAAAAATATCAAAGTACTTAGACCAGGGGCATTTATCAAATTTACATAAATAACTAAAACTCATGAAATAACTAAAATTCATTAAATTTACCTAACCAAGTAACACACAGTCCATGTATGTTATGCAAAAGAAGATTCAAAACAAAGCACACATGATGGTAAAAATTACTTGCACTTACTATTCCTATGTGTTGGTTCTAGAGTGTAAAAATCCTCTAGCAGTCACGGAAGTCGACCTCACTATTTTACAATAAGAATGACTGCTCATATGATCCTGTTCTTGTTTCTTTGGGTATCCATTATGACAACCTTAAATCGGATACCTCCTATTATCAAATGATAAATTAACTTATTTCAAACTGTTATTTTAAGTAAAAGCTACATGTTTTTACCAACTGGTAAAATAAAGACAGGGTTTGAATATTAGATCACTAAAGGCGTCTCAATCCAACCAAATAGTTATTAATTTCAATGCTTCTACAAAGAACAATGTACTTGAATAATTGGCTTCTCAATCCAACCAAATGGTTATTAATTTAAATGCTTCTACAAAGAACAATGTACTTGAATTATTGGAATTCAGCAAATGTAGAGAACTAACTAAGAGTACTTAAACAAATTCACATAACTAACTAATATATGTAAATGCAGACTAGTTTATTTTATTTAACCTTCATTGGACTCCCTCAGCAACTAGCAACTATATGTTAATGTCCATGCTGTGTTCCCTATGAATATAGTTGATGTATGTTATGCAAAGGAGATGCCACTATGTTACAAACTAAAGTACTAATAGAAAATATAAATCATAGTTAAAGAAGAGAATTGTTACATCAAATTGTTCATCAAAGTATGAGAGGGTTGAGGTGTAAAATTCCACACATGTCCTTATATCACCAGACTGAACCTTTTTATGTTCTTGAAATAAAGATACCTGAAATCCATATAAGCAACTAGCAACTATATGTTAATGTCCATGCTGTGTTCCCTGTGAATATAGTTGATGTATGTTATGCAAATGATATGCCACTATGTTAGAAACAAAAGTATAATAGAAAATATAAATCACAGTTAAAGAAGACAATTGTTACATCATATTGTTCATCAAAGTATGAGAGGTTTGAGGTGTAAAATTCCATAGATGTCCTTATATCACTAGACTGAACCTTTTTATGTTCTTCAAATCAAGATACTTGAAATCCATATCAAAGTCAAAATACATAAAATCCATATTAACAGATTGAACCTTTTTTTGTTCCTCAATATTATGATTTAAGTTCACCTCGACCACTCTCTTTTTCCATGCAATACACATTATCATGGTCACAGAGTAAAAGTCAAGATAACATCATACACAGACTAAAAATCAAAATCAAGTAACTTAAAATCACACAGAAGAAAAGATAGATTCAAGATGACGTAAAATGTTAAAGGAAACATAAGAGAAGATTAAACAATGTTCTTCTCTGCTATCCCTTGCAGTTTTGCTTCACGTCTAGCCATCCATTCTTCTCTGCTATCCCTTCTAGTGAAAACGAAAAGTTGTACAGAACCAAAAAAAAACCTCAAACATCATTTAAAATCCTATAATGAAAAAGCTATAATGAAAATTCTATAGTAAAAAAGCTATAATGAAAATCCCCATCCATTCAAGGAATGCAGTGTCATAATTGATACGATAAGTTGTAAGTGTGGAAGCTGTTGACTGTCGATCGAGATTCGAACCCATTCATCAGAAGTGTCATAGTCACTGTGGATCGGCTGCTCTGTTTTTCCCTGCAAAACCGATTGATGCACAGAGTCACGGCCACATTGCATAGTAAGAATGAAAAGCATACACACAACCTAAAAAGAGTCAACATCATTTACATAATACAATCATTTCTGTTCTTTCTTTATAAAGCAAATTATAAAGCAAGAACCAAGATCAGTTGAGATTGGCTTGAACAAAGATTTAGAACCATGAAAACAAACCACACATGAGAGAAGATAAAATAAATATACTTGAACTATAATCCATATCAACAGATTGAATTCTTTTCTCTTCTTCATTGTGATTCACACCTTTGGCTTTGGCTAGAGCAACATCCTAGGTGAAAACAAAGGATGCAGAAGAGAGAAAATAAAATGAAGATACCTTAAATCCATATTACCAGAATAATGAACCCTTTTCTGTTCTTCCTTGTCATTCAGCATCATCTTTTTCCGCTATCCCTCGCAGCTTCCCACTACGTTAACCTCAACAGCTCTGTTTTTAACCTTTTTCCCTATAAAACCCATTCACACAGTCATGGTCAGTTTACAGAGTAAAATTGAAAAACATACACAGAACCGAAAAAAACTCTTACACCAAATTCAATCTTTGATCTCTTGAGCTCCTAAATTCACTCCTCTTCTCAATACTTCAACCTTGAACCCTGTCCATGGTGACACACATTTCATAAAATTCTCGTCTCCTTTTATATAATTTAACCATGTCCATGGCGACACACATTTCATAAAATTCTCGTCTCCTTTTATATAATTTTCAACATTTCGCATTAGTTTCCTATCTTTTTGCTTTTTCCTTCAACGACTATAAAGAAAAAAACAAAAATATATACTTTTGTTTTTGCATTTTGCTTTTGGTTTTTTCTTTAAAAATAGAAAGCATAAATTTTGGTTTTTTTGCGTTTTTCTTCTCGTTTTTTCTTTAAAAACAAAAAGCATAAACTTTTGTTTTTTCATTTTGCTTTTGTTTTTTTTTTTAACACACAAAGCATAATGTTTTGTTTCTTTGTTGCTTTTGTGTTTTTTTCTCCAAGCCATTAAGCAAAAAAACAAAAGAAAAATGTTACACGAGGGTAAGAAAAATAATGCACGCTCATGTATATTAATGTTATTTAAATTAGTTTGTTTTTTAAATATATGTTTAAAGAGTATGTACAAATTCATTATTCCAAGTTAATGGTTTATAAATTTTGTTCAATAAAGTGGTTTATGTGATTACTTTCATTCACACATAAACCAGCGTAGATCCAAATCCTAGGCTCTATCAAGCACCGAGAGGGATCAAATTTCTCTAGGTACAAACCTCTTCTAAAGTATTACACTCAATGAGCTATCAACTTTGGTATTATTAATAAAAATAACGTTACAAAACGTTACAAGATCTCCCCCATACTGGGTTGTAAAGAGCCTCTCCGCTCCATAAGTATGATATTAATTTATGTATAAACAATATTTATTAAGTTTTTTTTTTAATTTTTAAACAAATATGATTACTATAAGTTTTTAAATTTAATTATGAATAGTTTACAGAAATCAATATATTAATTAGGTTTTTATTATGCTTTAACAAAAGTTAACTCTATTAATTAGGTTTTCCTCATTAATAATTAACAATTTTATTTTTATATTTATGCGTCCCCCAAAGGCTGTGTAATCTGTTTGCCTCCCGTTAAATAATAAGAACTTGTTTAAATCAAATAAATGTATTTTTTTATGACAGAAAATTGCCCATACTGTACGTGGATTGATAAGTTAAATGCTTTAACAAAAATAGAGGTTGTAGTACACTCAAAATCTCAAATAAAAATATCATTGCTGGCATCACTGCTCCACCTTTTGCTATATTGATTTTTCACTGCAGGATCGCTGAACTTGGACTTTAAGTCGTCGGGCAATGTCATACCTTCACCTGTTAACTTTTGAAGCTTAATTTGTTCAATATAAGAGTGAGGCACATAAGAACCATCAAGGCCCAACTTATTAGCAATATCTTCCACTCGAGCCCTTTCCTTACCTTGAACCTGCATATATTTTCGATGCAATTGTTCAAGTTTATCAATTTTCACAACTATTCCATCATCGGAAAACATGCAGCTCAATCGTTTCAATATGGTTTGGATTGTATACCCTAGAGTCATCAAGCCTCCAAGCAGACGTACACTAACTTCAAATGTAATACTAGGAGATATGATAAATGGAATATCCGCAACCCATTCCTCAAACATAAGACTGTACTTGCCATCCCTATTTCGCATTCGCAAGTAAGATTGAGATGTCTCTGGATCTTCCCTGGGTGGCAAGAGATATACGTCAGAAATTTCTTCAGTTTTCTCTATATGATCTATAGATAATATTTTCTTAATTTGGTCCACTGTGGCAATACGAGTAGACTTTAAGATGTAATTGGGAGTTTGAAATCCAGAGAAAGGATTGAATTTGTTCACAATTTTTATATGGGTAGTCTCCAAGTCAGGTTCAATGTAGACCTTGTACATAGGATAAACTGTCTCTGATATTTGATGAATGATGTCCTCTAGTGCCTGACACGAACGATTGATATCCCTCAGAACCCTCTTGACAAGATCAAAGTGTACACCTCCAGTGATAGAGACCCAGAGATCCAAGGAAGGGCGTAACCGTTCACTCAAAGCATAAATACCCTCATTGATAACAACCCTAGATGATGTAAAGTCAATATCTATGTAACCAGTGTGTTTACTAAGCTTAAAGTCATAGATGGGAAGATTCACAACTTTTCCAGCTTTTAAACCATGAATGTTTTGAAGAAGTGTATCATAATCTGTCAACCTGGGATCATCATAGTTTCCATTGATTACTCGGCTAGAAACAATGTAATTATGCATAGAAATAGAAATGATACGCGGCATTAAACTAGACACTTTCTCAGAGAAAACCGTTTTCCCTGCACCTGAAGGCCCCGCCAATCCCACCAACGTGACTCCTTCATTGTTCTGCGTGAGAAGCTGGCACGCCCTGATAAAAAGATAGAAACCATTGTCAAACGACAGCGTATCAGGAATCTGTGCAATTTCGTATCTATCACAATCCGTCCTCTTCACGAACACATAGATACGGAGATGAACTACAAGTGAATAGAACTTCTTGTCTTGAAGAAAGTAGTCCATGCTTTGGTAGTAAATTCTTAAGATTCTACTCCTGATTTTCGAATATTCGTCCACTCCAAGAGAAAACAAAATGCGCATAAACCCCCATACAGAGATTGGAGGTGCCGCTAGCAAATGGCGATCTTCCAAAACGATGACATCGGCGATCTTTACTAGTTCGTTCCACAGGTGCATGGCATCATCATAGATAGTGGAGTACTCGCGCAACAAATAACATAGGGAGTCAATAATGACCTTCTGGAACAGGTAATCGTAGCCTCTGATTGACAAAAATAATTGCTTGTTTTCTTCACGGTACTGGCAATAAAGACGCAGTAGATTAAAGCCCTGCCACAGGGCGTTCCAACACCGCTGCAAGTCTCGGTGCATACTCTCGTTTTTCAAATGAGCGATTTTCTTTGTACGTTCAAAATTGAAAGCCAGATTGTTCAAGATATTTTTCATCTGGGTCTCGCTCAAGACTTTATTATAGTCAGGAATCATAGTAAATATGAGGCGTTGACATAGACTTTGGTTATTTTCGATGTATTGTCGCATCTGTTGGCTCAGCTCGATCTGCAGTATGGAATTCTTGATATCGAAGGGCTGACGACTGTATGGGTTGACAGCGCTGTGCTTGGTGTCGCATATCTTCTCTAGTGTTCTGCGGTTATAGAGCACCTGAGCAGGGTCTCACTGAAGGAAAGTCTAACTGGGTCGTACGCGAATTCATTCACCAGAGTATCAGGAAACTCCTCAGGAATACTGCTCTCTTCACTCATTTTCGTATTCAAGTCGCACCCTTTCATAGTTTTCAAAATCTGTCAACAATGGAAGCAGCGCTCCACGGTATTCAAAATCTCTCTCCTTTCCACTTGATCCAAACTATCTATAACACACACATATATATATCATGTCTACTATCAACACTCACAAGATTTCCTGGTTCATTATCCGTATTTTATTGCGAAAAAGGGGCATTGTATAGCCAAATCCAGTATTTTATTGCGGGAAAAAGGGACATTCTATCCCATAATATTCACTTTCACTATTATTTTTTGCCGACATGTTAGTAACTTCACTTTCGCTATTATTTTTTGCCGACATGTTAGTAACGTTACATCATGTTACAAGATCTCTCGCATAATATTCACTTTCACTATTATTTTTTACCGACATGTTAGTAACGTTACATCACGTGACATCACATGACAAGATCTTCCCCATACTGGGCTGTAGAGCGCCTCTCGGCGCAAAAATTAATTGGCTTTGTCCTTTCAAAATGTTTAAAAATGCATCATTGATTATATTTTATGTGAATTTTGAAGATGATAAAAATATCTTAAACTTAATTTCTCATGTAATGTTATGTTTAAGGTGTTTCTAGCATTTTCTTTATTGGTCTCCACTATTTTACCTTGTATAATAAGGAGTTCCTTCCATTAATGAGTTTAGTTTGCTTTAATAGAAGGGATCGAAGCTCTCATGCTACCATGAGTCTCAAGAGAATAAATTATGTAAAGAGTCTAACTAGATTGAATTCTTCAAAGAATTTAGCAAAAATAGTTAAACGGGTGGGATCTTTTCATTATACTGAGAAAAATCATTCTAGGTCTGTAAGTGTTGATTCGCAGCAGGCCAAGTATCTGAAAATAACCGGTAGCCACAACTGCAAAGATGACGAAATCCCTAAAGGATGTTTGGTTGTTTAGGTTGGCAAATAACGAAGGATATTTGTGATTCCCATTGTCTACTTATCCCATTCAATTTTCCTTACGTTGCTTTATAAGGCTCGTGAAGAATATGGTTTCAAGTAGAAGAGCGGGTTTGATGGTGCCCTGCATTGTCGATATTTTAGAGGAATCATTGTGGCTTATTGAGTGCAGTCAGTCGAGCACTGGATAGTGCGATTTTGCGAACAAAAACAAGATGTACTCCTCATGAGTGGACTAAAATAAAAACCAGAACAACCATGAAGCCAACATAATTCCAAAAAAATAACATGAAGTTCAAATTTATTGTATTTGATGAGAATATGTACATATAATAATAAGGGCGATGTATCCCATATGTAATTCTAATCAGAAAGGGTGATGTACAACAAATCCTTATAAAATAAGATTGTGAAACAAACAAATATAAGTAGTAAAAATTTGGATTAATTGTTAGTATATGGAACCATGTAAAAGGATTCCTAGTGTGGTATTAACCAGTGTATCTTATCATGAAATCCTTGAGGTGAAAGGTGTTGCAACATGCACCCACATTACTTAAAAAAGGAAATGGAATCCTGAAGAGAAGAAAACGTCTTATCTTCAAACACAATGACAAGGTTGGTTTGTCTTTGTCTTTTAAGCTACTTTTTAGGCTTGTTAATTCCTTCATATTTTTTAGGTTTTTTTTGCATGGTCATCATTATATTTTGTTTAACTCTTATGCAACCTCTCTTACTTCAGGCAACAACAATCATAACTCATCTCACAACCCAACAAGTTTCACATGAGATCATTGATTTGGAACTTATTGTTTTGTTGGACATGCATCCAGACAATAGTGTCAAGTCTATATGTGCTTAAGGGATATTAGGTCCTATAGCCTATGTCGATATTTAAAATAATGTTTCTCCTTTGGAGGTTGCCATTGGATTTGTTAAAGAATGTGGATCCATGCTTCAAAACCATTCACCTCAAGGGCTTCATGGTAAGATAAGATAGTAGAAAAAATTTCCTTGCTACCTTAATCCTAATGATTCAAAGATCTAAATATTTTACTCATGAGGTCAATACCATGCCAGGAAAGATTCATGGCTGAGAAATAGACACACAATTGTAGTTTCTTATTGAAAAACTTTCTGCCATTTCCAGAGCTAACTTCCATGTATAATATGATTTGCATTCATGTGTGTTTTGTACTTGTTGTTTTATATGATTTTTATGGTATATACATGTGTCTTTAGTACTATTTTTAGGAAATTTCTAAGTTATCCAGCTGTTCATCTAGTACTCGATCTTGTCGACCAAGAAGATCAGTTTAACCATGAATTTTCCCTAAAAGATAAGCTCGATCAAAGAGTTGGCCCTTGGTATATTTCCTTCCAATTTCTTCATTAACAGCCTGTCTTATTTTAAAATTTTCATACTTTATATGCCTTTGTGTTTTCAATATGCAATATGGAATTTGCTTATGATATGGTATATTAAATTAAATGCTATGGTGACTTAGATGTCACTTGTGTGCAGGAGTTTATTTATCCATTTACATGCATTCTTCATGAGGGAGAAATTGACAAACAATTACAGTTTCTGCTTGAAGGACTTTTGCAATTTGGAAAGCTAACTTCAAGGTATAATATGATGTGAATTCCTTTTTGTGTTGTAGTAGTTGGTTTGTATGATTTTTATGGCATGTGCATGAATCTTTAGTACCGTTTTTTGGAAATTTATAGGGTTATCTAGTTGTTCATCTGTAACTGGATCTTTTAAAGTAAAAAGATCAGTTTACCAATGAATTTTCCCTTGAAGATAAGCTTGATCAAAGAGTTGGACTTGGTATCTTTCCTTTCCATTTATTCATTAACATACCTAACAACATTGTTATTAATTTGATCAAAACATTACTTATAGGTTTGTGGACATATTCCTTGAAAATTATAATTACTTTCAGAGACAAGTTCCAATTCTTGTAAGGTTCTTCCATACACCTTTTTTATTTTATTTTATACCAATCTACTTGTATACCTCATTTCGTATATAAATCTACTTGTATACCAATATGTTTTTGCCTTGCATTATCTTCCTTTTTGGGGATCAGTAAATAATGATTTTATTTACAATCTCATCTTTGACTTCATTAGAATCTGTGTGATTCTACAATGTGCTCCATCATATTCTGTAACAACAATAACTAATTGCGCTTATTCCTAAATGCAATCTTATAAACTCAAAAAAAAAATTGGGAAATTTTACCCTTGAAATTTAAATTAAATTGCTACATTCCGATCTATTATTTTATAAAATCCATTTAATGATCTTAAATAAAAAATAAATTATCTTGGAAATATTTGATAATGGATTTATTGTTGCTCTCAATAATTATTGTCACCAACTTTTGTTCATAATTGTTGTCACCAATAGAGTTTCCTCCAGCAATTAAAGTTGCAACTACTCATTAACATGCCAAATAGATACACACATCCCTCTACATGGATTCATGTTGAACAATCCTCGATTCTTATTTTTCCTCTGTATCAACAATCGTTATAAATTCTTGGAGTCAAAGACAAAGTTGGAATTCAAAGAATTGATGTACAACATGAAATGTATAATAACTAATGTAGGTACACATCGACAAGGTCTAATAAAATTTGGCAAATCCAAGCTATCAATAAATGTAATTTGCCAAAATAATATCTCTTAGTTCATTGTACTTTTTTTTATGCATATGTTTATTCAAGTTCGGTTGTAGGATTATGTTTTTTATTCAGTTTGTGGGAGAATGTTTATGCATTTAATAACATGCCTATATTAATCTTGTATCTACACAAAACTGTCTCTGCAATTGGGTTTATGTTTTAACTCATTTTTTCACTATGAGAGGATTACTTGTTTTTTTGTAAAATCAAATTATTCAATTCCAACGACAGACTATGTTCAAGCATTTTGTATTGCATTTCTTCTCAATTCTGATAGGATTTATTTATCTATAGGCATCAAAGAAAAATTCTAATTCCTTGAGTTTAATATGTTAATATTATTAAAGACCATGATTTTTATATTCACATTTGAAATGTCTTTTGTCAAATGTGTTTTATCTGATCATTATGTGTTTCTTTTGCAGCTGCTCCATTCAACTATGCACATCTATCTTCAAAACAGATACACGGATTTCTCAAAGCAAAGAATTCAAAAAAAACTTTACACTCTAGAGAAGAGAAAGGGTCAGTTCCATTTTGGAGGACAAGGATACCATGTTCATTTTGCAAGACAATATATTTTACAACTCGACCAATATGTTTGCAACACCATCTTTTTGTTGTTACACCATATCAAACCTGTTTTTTTTTTATAGTTGTTACTGCATAAGTTATAACAAAACATTGGATTCTTTTCTTGATGAGATTAATTTTTTTCGTGCCTTGCCAAAGTATGATGTGATGTTAATTATAAATCCCATTTGGCATTGTTCTCTTTCTGAAAAGCAATGTGTAAAAATATGTTGTGGCATCCCATGCCAAATTGTAATGTGACATTAATTGGAAATCCCTACTTGTTGTTTTTTAAAAGTTTTAATTACACTAAACTTGTAATTTATTGTGATTTGGATTATTCTAATCTTTTGAGAAATTGCACTATTCCATTTTGTTGTGGTATTAAGGTTAAAAGAAGCTACTCTATGAAGTTATTATTTTACAACATATTGCCTTTTCCCATACACTTTTCACATGCAGAGAAGACTTAGTGTTCCTCTTGAATTTCGATGATGCTTGGAACCATGCATAATTTTTCAACCCCCATCACTAGGGATTTAAATAATCCCATGTTAATGTTTGTAGCCTCAGAGGTTTCATCCTTTAATAGATTCAAAGAAATAATAATATTTTATTATTATTTTATATTAATGTGTAAGTTGGTTTAAAGGTTACCTCTTAAACAAGTATAAATAATATTTTATTATTATTTATTATTATTTTATATTAATACATAAGTTGATAAAAAAATATGAAAAGGTTAACAATTAAATAATTACAAAGAGAAGTGGCGACCTTTCATTTCTTTGTATATCCAATTCAATTATGGTTAAGTCTGTTTTTTATCTTTTTTTTTTACTTGTATATTTCATGTAATTTGAATCCTGAAATATATTCTCTATTAAGGAGGGTCGTAGGGTTTCTTCCCTCTAGAAGGCTTTTCATAATAAATTCTAAATTTTTGTGTCTTCAATAAACATAGGCTACTTCTTGAATCACCAAGGAAACGGTAGGGGACCCAACAGAAAATTTCACTACTATGGCCATTACTAAAGTCTATAGGTAAATTTCTCTAGAAATTAGTAGTATCTTTGTGAGTATAAATTTAGCTTATAGTGCGAGTCACCTCCTGAATTGAATTCTTAATTCAATTTTAGCTCTATAAGTCCATTTCTAGACAAGTGACACTAAATGCAGCCCAAGGGAAACGAGGACTTTGAGAAACTGACCACATAATTTAAATTTCAATACATATATAACCCCATACCTATATAAATTCCAATACCTATATAATCCTTTCAACTTGGTTATCCCACGTGTGATAATGCTACGGAAAATGATAACATATATGAAGATCACCAGAACTGAAAGCATTATCCTTTTAACTTAGTGACTCATAGCCTTGACATGTGATGCAACTCATAGTTTTTACATGTGATAATGCTGCAGAAAATGATAACAGATATGAAGATCAGAAGAATTGAGAGAATTATTCTTTTAACTTAGTGACTCATAGTTTTGCAGGCTCACAAGAATGAGCTACATTATAGGATAAAGACCCAAAAGATCCAGATGCACAATTAGCAAATACGCAATGAGACTATGCTATCAAGAAGATCGTATCATAAGAATTGAATTCTTGATTCAATTTTAGCTGTGTAAGTCTATTTATATTTGTTCAAGTCTAAATATCCTACTTTCTCTCTAGTTATTTCTCATTCTGTAATCTTCCATCTTGATGTAAATTAAAAAAGATTCATTTGATTCAACACTTGTTTCATGGATTGCAATACTACAAATTACTAAGTTTGAGAAAGGACATCCTATAATAACCTTCTATTTAAATATTGCAAAGTATTAAAGTTCAGAAATGAGTCACTGTAATAAATTTTTATAAAAATAGAGACATTTTATAATAACTATTAAAAATTCAAATATAATATATATATATAATAATAAAAAATAACGATAAGATAGAAGCAAGTGTAATAATTTCTATTAAAATATATAAACTCTTATATAATAAATGGTAATAAATTCAATTTTTTACTAATTATAAACTCAACGTTTAACCATCAAAATAAAACAGTTAAATTAAAATTCAAATTTCTAAATCCAACAACATACAAAGTTACTTTTTAGTTTTAAAAAGAAAACAGTTAAATGAAAATAAAGCTTGAATATTACTTTAAACCAACCAAATGCTTACAAACTTAAAAGCTTCCAAAAAATATCAAAGTACTTAGGCGAGGGGCATTTATCAAATTTACATAAATAGCTAAAACTCATCAAATAACTAAAATTCATTAAATTTACCTAACCAAGTAATACATAGTCTTTGTATGTTATGCAAATGAAGATTCAAAACAAAGCACACATGATGGTAAAACTTACTTGCACTTACTATTCCTATGTGTTGGTTCTTGAGTGTAAAAATCCTCTAGCAGTCAAGGAAGTCCACCTCACTATTTTACAATAAGCATGACTGCTCATATGATCCTATTCTTGTTTCTTTAGGTATCGATTATGACAACCTTAAATCGGATACCTCCTATTATCAAATGATAAATTAACTTATTTAAAACTATTATTCTAACTAAAAGCTACATGTTTTTAGCAACTGGTAAAATAAAGACGAGTTTGAATATTAGATCACTAAAGGCTTCTCAATCCAACCAAATAGCTATTAATTTAAATGCTTCTGCAAAGAACAATGTACTTGAATCATTGGCCTCTCAATCCAACCAAATGGTTATTAATTTAAATGCTTCTAGAAAGAACAATGTACTTGAATCATTGGAATTCAGTAAATGTACAGAACTAACTAAGAGTACTTAAATCAAATTCACATAACTAACCAATATATGTAAATGCAAACTAGTTTATTTTGTTTAACCTTCACTTAACCTTCATTGGACTCCCTCCGCAACTAGCAACTATATTTTAATGTCCATCTTGTGTTCCCTGTGAATATAGTTGATGTATGTTATGCAAATGAGATGCCACTATGTTACAAACTAAAATACTAATAGAAAATTTAAATCACAGTTAAAAAAGAGAATTGTTACATCCAATTGTTCATCAAAGTATGAGAGGGTTGACGTGTAAAATTCCACAGATGTCCTTATATCACCAGACTGAACCTTTTTATGTTCTTCAAATCAAGATACCTCAAATCCATATCAAAGTCAAAATACATAAAATCCATATCAACAGATTGAACCTTTTTCTGTTCCTCAATATTATGATTTAAGTTCACCTCGGCCACTCTGTTTTTCCACTCAATACACATTATCATGGTCACAGACTAAAAATCAAGATAACATCATACACAGACTAAAAATCAAAATCAAGTAACTTAAAATCACACGGAAGAAAAGATAGATTCAAGATGACGTAAAATGTCAAAGGAAACAGAAGAGAAGATTAAACAACGTTCTTCTCCGCTATTCCTTGCAATTTTGCTTCACGTCTAGCCATCCATTCTTCTCTGCTATCCCTTGCAGTGAAAATGAAAAGCTATACAGAACAAAAAAAAACCTCAAACATCATTTAAAATTCTATAATGAAAAAACTATAATGAAAAGCTACAATGGAAATTCTATAATAAAAAGGCTATAATGAAAATCCCCAGCCATTCAAGGAATGCAACGTCATAATTGCTGCGATAAGTTGTTGTGTGGAAGCTGTTGACTGTGGATCGAGATTCGAACCCATTCATAGAAGTGTCACAGTCACTGTGGATCGGCTGCTCTATTTTTCCCTGCAAAACCCTTTGATGCGCAGAATCACGGTCACATTGCATAGTAAGAATGAAAAGCAGACACACAACCTAAAAAGATTTAGAACAATGAAAACAAACCACACAAAAGAGAAGATAAAATAAAGATACTTGAACTGTAATCCATATCAATAGATTGAATTCTTTTCTCTTCTTCATTGTGATTTCACACCTTTGGCTTTGGCTAGAGCAACATCCTAAGTGAAAACAACGGATGCAGAAGAGAGAAAATAAAATCAAGATACCTGAAATCCATATTACCATATTAATGAACCCTTTTCTGTTCTTCCTTGTCATTCAGCATCATCTTTTTCCACTATCCCTCGCAGCTTCCCGCCACGTTAACCTCAATAGCTCTGTTTTTAACCTTTTTCCCTATAGAACCAATTCAGACAGTCATGGTCAGGTTACAGAGTAAAAATGAAAAACGTACATAGAACCGAAAAAAACTCTTACACCAAAGTGAATCTTCAATCTCTGTAGCTTCTAAATTCGCTCCTCCTCTCAATACTTCAACCTTGAACCATGTCCATGGCGAGACACATTTCATAAAATTCTCGTCTCCTTTTATATAATTTGCTGCATTTGGCATTAGTTTCCTATCTTTTTGCTTTTTCCGTCAACGGCTATAAAGAAAAAAACAAAAAATATATACTTTTGTTTTTTGCATTTTGCTTTTGTTTTTTTCTTAAAAAACAGAAAGCATAAATTTTGGTTTTTTTGCATTTTGTTTTTCGTTTTTTCTTTAAAAACAAAATGCATAAACTATTGTTTTTGCATTTTGTTTTTGGTTTATTTTTTAACACAAAAAGCATAATGTTTTGTTTCTTTGTTGTTTTTGTGTTTATTTTCTCAAGGCCGTAAAAAAAAAACCAAAAGAAAAATGTTACTCGAGGGTAAGAAAAATAATGCATGCTGATGTATATTAATGTTATTTAAATTAGTTTCTTTTCTAATTATATGTCTAGAGATTCTTTGGACAATTTTTTTTTTATCCAAGTGGAGTGGACTTTTAATTGTTTATAGTATTAGTGATAAGAGTATGTACAAATTCATTATTTCACGTTAATGGTTTATAAATTTTGTTAAATAAAGTGATTTATGTGATTACTTTCATTCACACATAAAAAACTAATTGGCTTTGTCCTTTCAAAATGTTTAAAAATGCATCATTGATTATATTTTATGTGAATTTTGAAGATGATAAAAATATGTTAAAATTAATTTCTCATATAATATTATGTTTAAGATGTTTCTAGCATTTTCTTGATTGGTCTCCACAATTTTACCTTGTGTAATAAGGAGTTCCTTTCATTAATGAGTTTAGTTTGCTTTAATAGAAGGGATTGAAGCTCTCCTCGTACCATGAGTCTCAAGAGAATAAATATGTAAAGAGTCTAACTAGATTGAATTCTGTAAAGAATTTAGCGAAAATGGTTAAAGGGGTGGGATCTTTTCATTATACTGAGAAAAATCATTCCAGGTCTGTAAGTGTTGATTCTCAGCAGGAGAAGTATCTGAAAATAACTGGTAGCCACAGCTTCAAAGATGACGAAATCCTTGAAGGATGTTTGGCTGTTTAGGTTCGTGAATAACGGAGGATATTTGTGATTACCAGTGTCTACTTATCCCATCCAATTTTCCTTATGTTTCTTGATAAGGCTCATGAAGAATATGGTTTCAAGCAGACAACGGGTTTGATGGTGCCCTGCATTGTCGATATTTTAGTGGAATCGTTGTGTCTTATTGAGTGCAGTTAGTCAACCATTGGACAACGTGATTTGGCGAACAAAAACAAGATGTACTCCTAATGAGTGGACTAAAATACAAACCAGGACAGCAATGAAGCTAACATAATTCCAAAAAAATAACATGAAGTTCAAATTTATTGTATTTGATGAGCATATGTACATATAATGATAATGGAGATGTATTCCATACGTAATTCTAATAAGAAAGGGTGATGTACAACAAATGCCAGTAAAATAAGATTCTGAAACAAACAAATATAAGTAGTAAAAAGTTGGATTAATTGTTAGTGTATGGAACCATGTAAAAAGCTTCCTAGTGTGGTATTAACCAGTGTATCTTACCATGAAAGCCTTGAAGTGGAAGGTGTTGCAACATGCACCCACATCACTTAAAAAAGGAAATGGAATATTGAAGATAAGAAAACATCTTATCTTCAAACACAATGACAAGGCTGGTTTGTCTTTGTCTTTTAAGCTACTTTTTAGGCTTGTTAATTGCTTCTTATTTCTTAAGTTTTTTTTTGCATGGTTATCATTATCTTTTGTTTAACTGTTACGCAACCTCTCTTACTGCCGGCAACAACAATCATAGCTCATCTCACAACCCAACAAGTTTCACATGAGGTCATTGATTTGAAACTTATTGTTTTGTTGGACATGCATTTAGACAATAGTGTCAATGCTGTATGTGCTTAAGGGATATTAGGTCCTTTAACATTTGCACAAGATTAAAGACGAGTTTCTTCTCTATAACCTATGTCGATATTTAAAATAATGTTTCTTCTTTTGAGCTTGCCATTGGATTTCTTATGGAATGTGGATCCATGCTTCAAAACATTTCACCTCAAGGGCTTCATGGTAAGATAAGATAGTAGAAAACATTTCCTTGCTACCTTAGTCCTAATGATTCAAATATCTGAAGTGTTTACTCATGAGGTCAATATGACGCCAGGAATGCTTCATGAGGGAGAAATTGACAAAGAATTGTAGTTTCTCATTGAAAAATTTTCTGCCATTTCCAGAGCTAACTTCCATGTATAATATGATTTGCATTCATGTTGGTTTTGTACTTGTTGTTTTATATGAATTTTATGGTATATACATGAGTCTTTAGTACTATTTATTGGAAATTTCTAATTTATCCAGCTCTTCACCTTGTACTGGATCTTGTCGAGGAAGATCAGTTTAAACATGAATTTTCCCTAAAAGATAAGTTGTATCAAAGAGTTGGCCCTTGGTATATTTCCTTCGAATTTATTCATTAAGAGCGTGTCTTATTTTAAAATGTTCATACTTGATATGCCTTTGTGTTTTCAATATGCAATATGGAATTTGCTTATGATATGGTATATTAAATTTAAATGCTATGGTGACTTAGATGTCACTCGTGTGCAAGAGTTTATTTATCCATTTACATGCATTGTTCATGAGGGAGAAATTGACAAACAATTACAGTTTCTGCTTGAAGGACTTTTGCAATTTATAAAGCTAACTTCCAGGTATAATATGATGTGAATTCCTTTTTGTGTTGTAGTAGTTGGTTTGTATGATTTTTATGGCATGTGCCTGAATGTTTAGTACTGTTTTTTGGAAATTTATAGGGTTATCTAGTTGCTCGTCCATAACTAGATCTTTTAAAGAAAAAAGATCACTTCACCAATGAATTTTCCCTAGAAGATAAGATTTATCAAAGAGTTGGCCTTGGTATTTTTCCTTTGGATTTATTCATTAACATACCTAACAAGATTGTCATTAATTTTATCAAAACTTGATTTATAGGTTTGTTTACATCTTCCGTGAAAAATATAATTATTTTGAGAGACAAGTTCCAATTCTTGTAAGGTTCTTGCATACACCTTTTTTTTCTGATTTTATACCAATCTACTTGTATTCCTCATTTCGTATATCAATCTACTTGTATACCAATATGTTTTTGCCTTGAATTATCTTCCCTTTTTGTGATCAGTAAATAATGATTTTATTTACACTCTCATCTTTGACTTCATCAGAATCTATGTGATTTTGCAACGTGCTCCATCATATTCTGTAACAACAATTACTAATTGTGCTTATTCCTAAAAGCAATCTTATAAACTCAAAAAAAAATTGGGAAATTTAATCCTTGAAATTCTTAAATTAAGTCGCTACATTCCGATTTGTTATTTTTATAAAATCCATTTAATGATCTTAGATAAAAATTAAATTATCTTGGAAATATTTGATAATGGATTTATTGCTTCTTTCAATTGTTATATGTTTAGTTGAAATTTCAAAGTTTAATTGTGCAACTTTTGTTCATAATTGTTGTCACCAATAGAGTTTCCTCCAGCAATTAAAGTTGGAACAACTCATTGACATGCCAAACAGATAACCCATCCCTCTACATGGATTCATGTTAAAAAATCCTCAATTCTTATTTTTCCTCTGTACCAACAAGCGTTATAAATTCTTGCAGTGAAAGACAAAGTTGGAATTCAAAGAATTGATGTACAACATCAAAGGTATAATAACCAATGCAGGTACACATCGACAAGGTCTAATAAAATTTGGCAAACCCAAGCTATCAATAAATGTAATTTTCCAAAATAATATCTCTTGGTTCATTGTACTTTTTTTATGCATATGTTTATTCCAGTTCGGTTGTAGGAGTATGTTTTTTATTCAGTTTGTGGGAAAATGTTTATGTATTTAGTAGCATGCCTATATTAATCTTGTATCTACACAAAACTGTCTCTACAATTGGGTTTATGTTTTAACTCATTTTTTCACTATGACAGGATGACTTGTTTTTTTGTAAAATCAAATTATTCAATTCCAATGACAGACTATGTTCAAGCATTTTGTATTGTAACTCCTTCAGGTTAATATGTTAATCTTATTAAAGACCATGATTGTTATATTCACATTTGAAATGTCTTTTGTCAAATGTGTTTTATCTTATCATTATGTGTTTCTTCTGCAGTTGCTCCATTCAACTATGCACATCTATCTCCAAAACAGATGCACCAATTTCTCAAAGCAAAGAATTCAAAAAAAATGTTTACACTCTGGAGAAGAGAAAGGGTAAGTTCTATTTCGGAGGACAAGGATACCATGTTCATTTTGCAAGACAATATATTTTGCAACTAGACCAATATGTTTGCAACACCATCTTTTTGTTGAATCCTACATGAATTATTATTGTTCATTTTGTACTTTGATTTATATCAAACATGTTTTTATTTTTTTTATAGTTGTTACTACATTAGTTGTAAGAACACAATGGAGTCTTTTCTTGATGAGATTAATTTTTTCCGTGCCATGCCAAAGTATGATGTGATGTTCATTATGAATCCCATTTGGCATTTTTCTCTTTCTAAAAAGCAATGTGTAAAAATATGTTGTGGCATCCCATGCCAAATTGTAATGTGACATTAATTGGAAATCCCTACTTGTTGTTTTTTAAAAGTGTTAATTACACTAAACTTGTTATTTATTGTCACTTGGATTATTCTAATATTTTGAGAAATTGCACTATTCCATTTTGTTGTGGTATTACGGTTAAAAGAAGCTACTTCCTAATAATGCCTTTTCCCATACACTCTTCACATGCAGAGAACACTTAGTGTTCCTCGTGAATTTCGATGATGCTCAGAACCATGCATAATTCTTCAACCCCCATCACTAGGGATTTAAAATAGCCCATGTTAATGTTTGTAGCCAAGGAGGTTTCATCCTTTAATAGATTCAAATAAATAATAATATTTTATTATTATATAATTTTGTTTTTTGCATTTTGCGTTTGGTTTTTTCTTTAAAAATAGAAAGCATAAATTTTGGTTTTTTTGCGTTTTGCTTTTGGTTTTCTCTTTAAAAACAAAAATCAAAAACTTTTGTTTTTGGATTTTTCTTTTTGTTTTTTTTTAACACAAAAAGCATAATGTTTTGTTCCTTTGTTGTTTTTGTGTTTTTTTCTCCAAGCCGTTAAACAAAAAAAGAAAAAGAAAAAGGTTACACGAGAGTAAGGAAAATAATGCATGCTCATGTATATTAATGTTATTTAAATTAGTTTGTTTCTTAATTATATGTTTAAAGAGTCTTTGAGGGACAAAAAAAAAATTATCCAAGTGGAGTGGACTTTTAACTGTTTATAGTATTAGTGATAAGAGTATGTACAAATTCATTATTTCAAGTTAATGGTTTATAAATTTTGTTAAATAAAGTGGTTTATGTGATTACTTTCATTCACACATAAAAAACTAATTGGCTTTGTCCTTTCAAAATGTTTAAAAATGCATCATTGATTATATTTTATGTGAATTTTGAAGATGATAAAAATATGATAAACTTAATTTCTCATGTAATGTTATGTTTAAGATGTTTCTAGCATTTTCTTGATTGGTCTCCAATATTTTACCTTGTGTAATATGGAGTTCCTTTCATTAATGAGTTTTGTTTGCTTTAATAGAAGGGATCAAAGCTCTCCTCCTACCATGACTCTCAAGAGAATAAATTATGTAAAGAGTATAACTGGATTGAATTCTGTAAAGAATTTAGAAAAAATGGTTAAAGGGGTGGGATCTTTTCATTATACTGAGAAAAATCATTCTAGGTCTGTAAGTGTTGATTCGCAACTGGCGAAGTATCTCAAAATAACCGGTAGCCACGGCTGCAAAGATGACGAAATACCTAAAGGATATTTGGCTGTTTAGGTTGGCGAATAATGAAGGATATTTGTGATTCCCAGTGTCCACTTATTCGATCTGATTTTCCTTATGTTGCTTGATAAGGCTCTGAAGAATATGGTTTCAAGCAGACAGTGGGCTTGTTGGTGCCCTGCATTGTCGAAATTTTAGTGGAATAGTTGGGGCTTATTGAGTGCAGTCAGTCGACCACTGGATAGTACGATTTGGTGAACAAAAACAAGATGTACTCCTCATGAGTGGACTAAAATAAAAACCAGGACAACCATGAATCCAACATAATTCCAAAAAAATAACATGAAGTTCAAATTTATTGTATTTGATGATCATGTGTACATATAATGATAATGGTGATGTATCCCATATGTAATTCTAATAATAAAGGGTGATGTACAACAAATGCTTATAAAATAAGATTGTGAAACAAACAAATATAAGTAGTAAAAATTTGGATTAATTGTTAGTGTATGGAACCGTGTGAAAAGATTCCTAGTGTGGTATTAACCAATGTATCTTACCATGAAACCCTTGAGTCGAAAGGTGTTGCAACACACACCCACATCACTTAAAAAATGAAATGGAATCCTGAATATAAGAAAACATCTTATCTTCAAACACAATGACAAGGCTGGTTCGTCTTTGTCTTTTAAGCTACTTTTTAGGCTTGTTAATTCCTTCTTATTTTTTAAGTTTTTTTTTGCATGGTTATCATTATCTTTTGTTTAATAGTAATGCAACCTCTCTTACTGCATGCAACAACAATCATAGCTCATCTCACAACCCAACAAGTTTCACATGAGATCATTGATTTGGAACTTATAGTTTCGTTGGACATGCATTAAGACAATAGTGTCAAGGCTTTATGTGCTTAAGGGATATTAGGTCCTTTAAAATTTGCTCAATATTAAAGTTGAGTTTCTTCTCTATAACCTATGTCGATATTTAAAATAATGTTTCTTCCTTGGAGGTTTCCATTGGATTTGTTAAGGAATGTGGATCCATGCTTGAAAACCTTTCACCTCAATTGCTTCATGGTAAGATAAGATAGTAGAAAAAATTTCCTTGCTACCTTAGTCCTAATGATTCAAAGATCCGAAGAGTTTACTCATGAGGTCAATACCACACCAGGAATGCTTCATGAGGGAGAAATTGACAAACAATTGCAGTTTCTGACTGAAAAAATTTCTACCATTTCCAGAGCTAAATTCCATGTATAATATGATTTGCATTCATGTTTGTTTTGTACTTGTTGTTTTATATGATTCTTATGGTTTATACATGAGTCTTTAGTACTATTTTTTGGAAATTTCTAAGTTATCCAGCTGTTCATCTAGTACTGGATCTTGTCAAGGAAGAAGATCTATTTAACCATGAATTTTCCCTAAAAGATAAACTTGATCAAAGAGTTGGCCCTTGGAATATTTCCTTCGAATTTCCTCATTAACATCGTGTCTTATTTTAAAATTTTCACACTTTATATGTTTTTGTGTTTTCAATATGCAATATGGAATTTGCTTATGATATGGTATATTGAACTAAATGCTATGGTGACTTAGATGTCACTTGCGTGCAGGAGTTTATTTATCTATTTACATGCATTCTTCATGAGGGAGAAATTGTCAAACAATTATAGTTTCTGCTTGAAGGACTTTTGCAATTTGGAAAGCTAACTTCCAGGTATAATATGATGTGAATTCCTTTTTGTGTTGTAGTAGTTGGTTTGTTTTTATGGCATGTGCATCAATATTTAGTACTATTTTTTGGAAATTTATAGGGTTATCTAGTTGTTCGTCGGTAGCTAGATCTTTTAAAGCAAAAAAATCAGTTTACCAATGAATTTTCCCTAGAAGATAAGTATGATCAAAGAGTTGGCCTTGGTGACTTTCCTTTGGATTTATTCATTAACATACCTAACAACCTTGTTATTAATTTTATCAAAACTTGACTTATTTATTTGTTGACATATTCCTTGAAAAATATAATTACTTTTAGAGACAAGTTCCAATTCTTGTAAGGTTCTTGCATACACCTTTTTTCTGATTTTATACCAATCTACTTGTATACCTCATTTCATATATAAATCTACTTGTATACCAATATGTTTTTTCCATGGACTATCTTCCTTTTCTGTGATCAATAAATAAGTATTTTATTTACAATCTCATCTTTGAATTCATCAGAATCTATGTGATTCTGCAACATGCTCCATCATATCCTGTAACAACAATTACTAATTGCGCTTATTCCTAAATGCAATCTTATAAACTCAAAAAAAAATTGGGAAGTTTTATCCTTGAAATTCTTAAATTAAGTCGCTACATTCCGATCTGTTATTTTATAAAATCCATTTAATGATCTTAAATATAAATTAAAATATCTTCGAAATATTTAATAATATATTTATTGCTGCTTTCAATTGCTATATGTTTAGTTTCAATTTCAAAGTTTAATTGTGCAACTTGTTGTTCATAATTGTTGTCACCATTAAAGTTTTCTCTGTACCAACTATCCTTATAAATTCTTGGAGTGAAAGACAAAGTTGGAATTCAAAGAATTGATGTACAACATGAAAGGTATAATACCTAATGTAGGTACACATCGACAAGGTCTAATAAAATTTGGCAAACCTAAGCTATCAATAAATGTAATTTGCCAAAGTAATATCTCTTAGTTCATTGTACTTTTTTTTATGCATATGTTTATTCCAGTTCAATTGTAGGAGTGTGTTTTTTATTCAATTTGTGGGAGAATGTTTACGCATTTAGTAACATGCCTATATTAATCTTGTATCTACACAAAACTATCTCTGCAATTGCGTTTATGTTTTAACTCATTTTTTCACCATGAGAGGATTAATTTTTTTTGTAAATTCAAATTATTCAATTTCCAACGACAGACTATGTTCAAGAATTTTGTATTGCATTTCTTCTCAATTCGGCTAGGATTTATTTATCTATAGATATCAAAGAAAAATTGTAAGTCCTTCAGGTTAATATGTTAATCTTATTAAAGACCATGATTGTTATATTCACATTTGAAATGTCTTTTGTCAAATGTGTTTTATCTGATCATTATGTGTTTCTTCTGCAGGTTCTCCATTCAACTATGTACATCTATGTCTGAAATAGATGCACCAATTTCTCAAAGCAAAGAATTCAAAAAAAACTTTACACTCTGGAGAAGAGAAAGGGTCAGTTCCATTTCAGAGGACAAGGATACCATGTTCATTTTGCAAGACAATATATTTTGCAAATGGACCAATCTGTTTGCAACACCATCTTTTTGTTGAATCCTACATGAATTATTATTGTTCATTTTGTACTTTGATTCATGTCAAACATGTTTTTATTTTTTTTATAGTTGTTACTGCATCAGTTATAACAACACATTGGAGTCTTTTCTTGATGAGATTAATTTTTTTCGTGCCATGCCAAAGTATGATGTGATGTTCATTATAAATCCCATTTTGCATTGTTGTCTTTCTCGAAAGCAATGTGTAAAAATATGTTGTGGCATCCCATGCCAAATTGTAATGTGACATTGATTGGAAATCCCTACTTGTTGTTTTTTAAAAGTGTTAATTGCACTAATTTTTTTATTTATTGTGATTTGGATTACTCTAATCTTTTGAGAAATTGCACTATTCTATTTTCTTGTGGTATTACGGTTAAAAGAAGCTGCTATAGGAAGTTATTATTTTACAACATATTGTCTTTTCCATACACTCTTCGCATGCAAAGAAGACTTAGTGTTCCTCATGAAATTCGATGATGCACGGAACCATGCATCATTTTTCAACACCCATCACTAGGGATTTAAAATAGCCCATGTTAATGTATGTAGCTTGGGAGGTTTCATCCTTTAATAGATTCAAAGAAATAATAATATTTTATTATTATTTTATGTTAATGTGTAAGTTGGTTTAAAGGTTACCTCTTAAACAAGTATAAATAATATTTTATTATTATTTATTATTATTTTATATTAATACATAAGTTGATAAAAAAATATGAAAAGGTTAAAAATTAAATAAGTCTAAAGAGAAGTGGTGAACTTTCATTTATTTGTGTATCCAATTCAATTCTGGTTAAGTCTGTTCTTTATCTTTTTTTTTAATTGTATATCTCATGTAATTTGAATCCTTAAATATATTCTCTATTAAGGAGGGTCGCAGGGTTTCTTCCCTCTAGAATGGTTTTCATAATAAATTATAAATTTATGTGTCTTCAATAAACATAGGCTACTTCTTGAATCACCAAGGAAAAGGGAGGTGGCCCAACTGAAAATTTCACTACTATGGCAATTACTAAAGTCTATAGGTAGATTTCTCTAGAAATTAGCTTATAGTGCGAGTCACCTCCTGAATTGAATTCTTAATTCAATTTTATCTCTGTAAGTCCATTTCTAGACAAGTCACACTAAATCCAGTCCAAGGGAAATGAGGACTTTGAGAAACTGACCACATAATTTAAATTTCAATACATATATAACCCCATACCTATATAAATTCCAATACCTATATAATCCTTTCAACTTGGTGACCCCACATGTGATAATGCTACAGAAAATTATAACATATATGAAGATCAGAAGAATTCAAAGCATTGTCCTTTTAACTCAGTGACTCATAGCCATGCAACTCATAGTTTTTACATGTGATAATGTTGCAGAAAATGATAACAGATATGAAGATCAAAAGAATTGAAAGAATTATTCTTTTAACTTAGTGACTCATAGTTTTGAAGGCTCACAAGAACGAGCTACGTCTTAGGATAAAGACCTGAAAGATCCAAATGCACAATTAGCAAATCCACAATGAGACTATCCTATCGAGAAGATCGTATCATAAGAATTGAATTCTTAATTCAATTTTAGCTGTGTAAGTCTATTTATATTTGTTCATGTGTAAATATCCTACTTTCTCTCTCGTTATTTCTCATTCTGTAATCTTCCATCTTGATCTAAATTATAAAAGATTCATTTGATTGCAATATTACAAATTACTATGTTTGAGAAAGGAGTTCCTATAATAACCTTCTATTTAAATATTGCAAAGTATTAAAGTTGAGAAATGAGTGACTGTAATAATTTTTTATAAAAATAGAGACATTTTATAATAACTATTACAAATTCAAATATAATATATATAGATTATAATAAAAAATAACGATAAGATAGAAGCAAGTGTAATAATTTTTATTAGAATATATGAACTCTTATATAATAATGGTAATAAATTCAATTTTTTACTAATTATAAAATCAACGTTTAGCCATCAAAATAAAACAGTTAAATGAAAATTCAAATTTCTAAATCCAACAACATACAAAGTTACATTTCAGTTTTAAAAAGAAAACAGTTAAATGAAAATAAAGTTTGAATATTAATTTAAAGGCTTCGTCATCCAACCAAACGGTTATGAGATTAAAAGCTTCCAAAAAATATAAAAGTAATTAGACTAGGGGCATTTATCAAATTTACATAAATAACTAAAACTCATCAAATAACTAAAATTCATGAAATTTACTTAACCAAGTAATACACAGTCCGTGTATGTTATGGAAATGAAGATTCAAAACAAAGCACAGAGGATGGTAAAAATTACTTGCACTTACTATTCTTATGTGTTGGTTATTGAGTGTAAAAATCCTCTAGCAGTCAAGGAAGTCGACCTCACTATTTTACAATAAGCATGACTGCTCATATGATCGTGTTCTTGTTTCTTTAGGTATCCATTATGACAACCTTAAATTCGATACCTCCTATTAACAAATGACAAATTAACTTATTTGAAACCGTTATTTTAACTAAAAGCTACATGTTTTTAGCAACTGGTAAAATAAAGACAGAGTTTGAATATTAGATCACTAAAGGCTTCTCAATCCAACCAAATAGTTATTAATTTAAATGCTTCTACAAAGAACAATGTACTTGAATCATTGGATTCTCAATCCAACGAAATGGTTATTAATTTAAATGCTTCTACAAAGAACAATGTACTTGAATCATTGGAATTCAGCAAATGTACAGAACTAACTAAGAGTACTTAAATCAAATTCACATAACTAACTAATATATGTAAATGCAGACTAGTTTATTTTGTTTAACCTTCATTGGAGTCCCTCAACAACTAGCAACTATATGTTAATGTCCATGCTATGTTCCCTCTAAATATAGTTGATGTATGTTATGCAAATGAGATGCCACTATGTTACAAACTAAAGAACTAATAGAAAATATAAATCACAGTTAAAAAAGACAATTGTTACATCAAATTGTTCATCAAAGTATGAGAGGGTTGAGGTGTAAAATTCCACAGATGTCCCTATATTACCAGACTGAACCTTTTTATGTTCTTCAAATCAAGATAGCTGAAATCCATATCAAAGTCAAAAGACATAAAATCCATAGTAACAGATTGAACCTTTTTCTGTTCCTCAATATTATTATTTAAGTTCACCTCGGCCAATCTATTTTTCCACGAAATACACATTATCATGGTCACAGATTAAAAGTCAAGATAACAACATACACAGACTAAAAATCAAGTAACTTAAAATCACATGCATGAAAAGATAGATTCAAGATGACGTAAAATCTCAAAGGAAACAGAAGAGAAAATTAAACAACGTTCTTCTCCGCTATCCCTGGCAGTTTTGCTTCACGTCTCCATCCATTCTTCTCTGCTATCCCTTGCAGTGAAAATAAAAAGCTATACAGAACCAAAAAAACCTTAAACATCATTTAAAATCCTATAATGAAAAAACTATAATGAAAAGCTATAATGAAAATTCTATAATAAAAAAGCTATAATGAAAATCCCAAGCCATCCAAGGAATGTAGCATCATAATTGCTACGATAAGTTGTGAGTGTGAAAGCTGTTGACTGTGGATCGAGATTCGAACCCATTCATCAGAAGTGTCACAGTCACTGTGGATCGGCTGCTCTGTTTTTCCCTGCAAAACCCATTGATGCACAGAGTCACGGTCACATTGCATAATAAGAATGAAAAGCATACACATAACCTAAAAAGACTCAACATCATTTACATAATACAATCATTTATGTTCTTTCTTTATAAAGCAAATTATAAAGCAAGAACCAAGATCAGTTGAGATCGGCTTGAACAAAGATTTAGAACCATGAAAACAAAACACACATAAGAGAAGATAAAATAAAGATACTTGAACTGTAATCCATATCAACAGACTGAATTCTTTTCTATTCTTCATTGTGATTAACACCTTTGGCTTTTTCTAGACCAACATCTTAAGTGAAAACAAAGGATGCAGAAGAGAGCAAATAAAATCAAGATACCTGAAATCCATATTACAAGATTAATGAACCCTTTTCTGTTCTTCCTTGTAATTTAGCATCATCTTTTTCTGCTATCCCTCGCAGATTCCCACCGCGTTAACCTCAATAGCTCTGTTTTTAACCTTTTTCCCTATAAAACCCATTCACACAGTCATGGTCAGGTTACAGAGTAAAAATGAAAAACATACACAGAACCGGAAAAAACTCTTACACCAAAGTGAATCTTCGATCTCTGTAGCTCCTAAATTCGTTCCTCTTCTCAATACTTCAACCTTGAACCATGTCCATGGCGAGACACATTTCATAAAATTCTCGTCTCCTTTTATACAATTTTCTGCATTTCGCATTAGTTTCATATCTTTTTGCTTTTTCCTTCAACGGCTTCAACTCCTATAAAGAAAAAAATAAAATATATATACTTTTGTTTTTTGCATTTTGGTTTTGTGTTTTTTTCTCCAAGCCGTTAAACAAAAAAATGAAAAGAAAAATGTTACATGAGGGTAAGAGAAATAATGCACGCTCATGTATATTAATGTTATTTAAATTAGTTTGTTTTTTAATTATATGTTTAAAGAGTCTTTGAGGGATACATTTTTTTTTATCCAATTGGAGTGGACTTTTAATTGTTAATAGTATTAGTGATAAGAGTATGTACAAATTCATTATTCCAATTTAATGGTTTATAAATTTTGTTAAATAAAGTGGTTTATGTGATTACTTTCATTCACACATAAAAAACTAATTGGCTTTGTCCTTTCAAAATGTTTAAAAATGCATCATTGATTATATTTTATGTAAATTTTGAAGATGATAAAAACATGTTAAACTTAATTTCTCATGTAATGTTATGTTTAAGATGTTTCTAGCATTTTCTTGATTGGTCTCCACTATTTTACCCTGTGTAATAATGAGTTGCTTTAATTAATGAGTTTAGTTTGCTTTAATAGAAGGGATCGAATCTCTCCTACTACCATGAGTCTCAAGAGAATAAATTATGTAAAGAGTCTAACTAGATTGAATTCTGTAAAGAATTTAGCGAAAATGGTTAAAGGGGTGGGATCCTTTCATTATACTGACAAAAATCATTCCAGGTCTGTAAGTGTTGATTTGCAGCAGGAGAAGTATCTGAAAATGACCAGTATCCACAGCTGCAAAGATGATGAAATCCCCAAAGGATGTTTGGTTGTTTAGGTCGGCGAATAACATAGGATATTTGTGATTCCCAGTGTCTACTTATCCCATCCGATTTTCCTTATGTTTCTTGATAAGGCTCGTGAAGAATATGGTTTCAAGCAGACAGTGGGTTTGATGGTGCCCTGCATTCTCGATATTTTAGAGGAAGCATTGTGGCTTATTGAGTGCAGTCAGTCGACCACTAGACAGTGCGATTTGGCGAACAAAAACAAGATGTACTCCTAATGAGTGGACTAAAATAAAAACCAGGACAACCCTAAAGCCAACATAATTCCAAAAAAATAACATGAAGTTCAAATTTATTGTATTTGATGAGCATATGTACATATAATGATAAGGGCGATGTATACCATATGTAATTATAATAAGAAAGGGTGATGTACAACAAATTCTTATAAAATAAGATTGTGAAACAAACAAATATAAGTAGTAAAAAGTTAGATTAATTGTTAGTTTATGGAACCATGTAAAAGGATTCCTAGTGTGGTATTAACCAGTGTATCTTACCATCAAAGCCTTAAAGTGAAAGGTGTTGCAACATGCACCCACATCACTTAAAAAAGAAAATGGAATCCTGAAGATAAGAAAATATCTTATCTTCAAACACAATGACAAGGATGGTTTGTCTTTGTCTTTTAAGCTACTTTTTCAGCTTGTTAATTCCTTCTTATTTTTTAAGTTGTTTTTTGCATGGTTATCATAATCTTTTGTTTAACTGTTATGCAACCTCTCTTACTACCAGCAACAACAATCATAGCTCATCTCACAACCCAACAAGTTTCACATGAGATCATTGATTTGGAACTTATTGTTTTGTTGGACATGCATTCAGACAATAGTGTCAAGGCTGTATGTGCTTAAGGGATATTAGGTCCTTTAACATTTGCTCAAGATTAAAGATGAGTTTCTTCTCTATAACCTATGTCGATATTTAAAATAATGTTTTTTCTTTGGAGGTTGTCATTGGATTTGTTAAGGAATGTGGATCCATGCTTCAAAACCTCTCACCTCAAGGGCTTCCTGGTAAAATAAGATAGTAGAAAAAATTTCCTTGCTACCTTAGTCCTAATGATTCAAATATCCGAAGAGTTTACTCATGAAGTCAATGCCACGCCAGGAATTCTTCATGAGGGAGAAATTGACAAACAATTGCATTTTCTAATTGAAAAACTTTCTGTCATTTCTAGAGCTAACTTCCATGTATAATATGATTTGCATTCATGTTTGTTTTGTACTTGTTGTTTTATATGATTTTTATGGTATATACATGAGTCTTTAGTACTATTTTTTGGAAATTTCTAAGTTATCCAGCTGTTCATCTAGTACTGGATCTTGTCGAGCAAGAAGGTCACTTTAAACATGAATTTTCCCTAAAAGTCAAGCTTGATCAAAGAGTTGGCCGTTGGTATGTTTCCTTCGAATTTCTTCATTAACAGGCTCTCTTATTTTAAAGTTTTCATACTTTATATGCCTTTGTGTTTTCAATATGCAATATGGAATTTGCTTATGATATGGTATATTAAAATAAATGCTATGGTGACTTAGATGTCATTTGTGTGCAAAAGTTTATTTATCCATTTACATGCATTCTTCATGAGGGAGAAATTGACAAACAATTACAGTTTCTGCTTGAAGAACTTTTGCAATTTGGAAAGCTAACTTCCAGGTATAATATAATGTGCATTCCTTTTTGTGTTGTAGTAGTTGGTTTGTATGATTTTTATGGCATGTGCATGAATCTTTAGTACTTTTTTTTGGAAATTTATAGGGTTATCTAGTTGTTTGTCTGTAACTGGATCTTTGAACGCAAAAAGATTAGTTTTCCAATGAATTTTCCCGAGAAGATAAGCTTGATCAAAGAGTTGGCCTTGGTATCCTTAATTTGGATTCATTCATTAACATACCTAACAACATTTTTATTAATTTTATCAAAACCTGACTTATAGGTTTGTTGACATCTTCCTTGAAAAATATAATTACTTTCAGAGACAAGTTCCAATTCTTGTAAGGTTCTTGCATACACCTTTTAACTGATTTTATACCAATCTACTTGTATACCAATATGTTTTTGCCTTGCATTATCTTCCCTTTTTGTGATCAGTAAATAATGATTTTATTTAAAATCTCATCTTTGACTTCGTTAGAATCTATGTGATTCTGCAACGTGCTCCATCATATTCTGTAACAACAATTACTAATTGCGCTTATTACTAAATGCAATCTTATAAACTCAAAAAAAAAATTGAAATTTTATCCTTGAAATTCTTAAATTAAGTCGCTACATTCCGATCTGTTATTTTATAAAATCCATTTAATGATCTTAAATAAAAGTTAAATTATCTTGGAAATATTTGATAATGGATTTATTGCTGTTTTCAATTGCTATATGTTTAGGTTCAATTTCAAAGTTTAATTGTGCAACTTTTGTTCATAATTGTTGTCACCAATAGAGTTTCCTCCAGCAATTAAAGTTGGAACAACTCATTATCATGCCAAATAGATAGACACATCCCTCTACATATATTTATGTGAACAATCCTCGATTCTTATTTTTCCTCTGTATCAACAATCGTTATAAATTCTTGGAGTGAAAGACAAAGTTGGAATTCAAACGATTGATGTACAACACGAAAGGTATAATAACTTATGTACATACGCATCGACAAGGTCTAATAAAATTTGGCAAACCCAAGCTATCAATAAATGTAATTTGCCAAAATAATATCTCTTAGTTCATTGTACTTTTTTTTATGTGTATGTTTATTGCAGTTTGGTTGTAGGAGTAAGTTTTCTATCCAGTTTGTGGGAGAATGTTTATGCATTTAGTAACATGCCTATATTAATCTTGTATCTACACAAAACTATCTCTGCAGTTGGGTTTATGTTTTAACTCATTTTTTCACTATGAGAAGATTACTTGTTTTTTTGTAAAATCAAATTATTCAATTCCAACGAGAGACTATGTTCAAGCATTTTGTATTGCATTTCTAATCAATTCTGATAGGATTTATTTATCTAAGATATCAAAGAAAAATTGTAATTCCTTAAGGTTAATATGTTAATCTTATTAAAGCACATGATTGTTATATTCACATTTGAAATGTATTTTGTCAAATGTGTTTTATTTGATCATTATGTGCTTCTTCCGCAGTTGCTCCATTCAACTATCTAAATCTATCTCCGAAACAAATGCACCAATTTCTCAAAGCAAAGAATTCAAAATTAACTTTACACTCTAGAGAAGACAAAGGGTCAGTTCCATTTCAGAGGACAAGGATACCATGTTCATTTTGAAAGACAATATATTTTGCAACTAGACCAATATGTTTGCAACACCATCTTTTTGTTGATTCCTACACGAGTTATTATTATTCATTTTGTACTTTGATTCATATCAAACATGTTTTTATTTTTTTATAGTTGTTACTGCATTAGTTATAAAAACACATTGGAGTCTTTTCTTGATGAGATAATTTTTTTTCATTGCATGCCAAAGTATGATGTGATGTTCATTATAAATCCCATTTGGCATTGTTCTCTTTCTGAAAAGCAATGTGTAAAAATATGTTGTGGCCTCCCATGCCAAATTGTAATGTGACATTAATTGGAAATCCGTACTTACTGTTTTTAAAAAGTGTTAATTACACTAAACTGGTTATTTATTGTGATTTGGGTTATTCTAATCTTTTGAGAAATTGAACTATTCCATTTTGTTGTGGTATTACGGTTAAAATAAGCTACTCTAGGAAGTTATTATTTTACAACATATTGCCTTTTCCCATACACTCTTTGCAAGCAGAGAAGACTTAGTGTTCCTCATGAATTTCGATGATGCTTGGAACCATGCATAATTTTTCAACCTCCATCACTAGGGATTTAAAATAGTCCATGTTAATGTATGTAGCCTGGGAGGTTTCATCCTTTAATATATTCAAAGAAGACATAATATTTTATTATTATTTTATATTAATGTGTAAGTTGGTTTAAAGGTTACCTCTTAAACAAGTATAAATAATATTTTATTATTATTTTATATTAATACATAATTTGATAAATAAATATGAAAAGGTTAACAATTAAATAAGTATAAAGAGAAGTGGCAACCTTTCATTTATTTGTGTATCGAATTCAATTCAGGTTAAGTCTGTCTTTGATCTTTTTTTTAAATTGTATATCTCATGTAATTTGAATCCTGAAATATATTCTCTATTAAGGAGGGTCACAAGGTTTCTTCCCTCTAGAAGGGTTTTCATAATAAATTCTAAATTTCTGTGTCTTCAATAAACATAGGCTACTTCTTGAATCACCAAGGAAACGGGAGGTGGCCCAATAGAAAATTTCACTACTATGGTCATTACTAAAGTCTATAGGTAGATTTCTCTAGAAATTTGTAGTATCTTTGTGAGTATACAATTAGCTTATAGTGCGAGTCACCTCCTGAATTGAATTCTTAATTCAATTTTAGCCCTGTAAGTCCATTTCTAGACAAGTGACACTAAATGTAGTCCAAGGGAAACGAGGACTTTGAGAAACTGACCACATAATTTAAATTTCAATACAGATATATCCCCATACCTATATAAATTCCAATAACTATATAATCCTTTCAACTTGGTCATCCCACATGTGATAATTCTACAGAAAATGATAACAGATATGAAGATAAGAAGAATTGAAAGCATTATCCTTTTAACTTCGTGACTTATAGCCTTGACATGTGATGCAACTCATAGTTTTTACATGTGATAATGCTGTAGAAAATGATAACAGATATGAATATGAGAAGAATTGAAAGAACTATCCTTTTAACTTAGTGACACATAGTTTTGAAGGCTCACAAGAATGAGCTACATCATAGGATAAAGAACTAAAAGGTCCAAATGCACAATTAGTAAATCCGCAATGAGACTATCCTATCAAAAAGATCATATCATAAGAATTTCAAGTGTAAATATGCTACTTTCTCTCGGGTTATTTCACATTATGTAATCTTCCATCTTGATGTAAATTATAGAAGATTCATTTGATTCAACACTTGTCTCATGGATTGCAATATTACAAATTACCAAGTTTGAGAAAGGAGTTCCTATAATAACCTTGTATTTAAATATTGCAAAGTATTAAAGTTGAGAAATGAGTCACTGTAATAAATTTTTATAAAAATAGAGACATTTTATAATAACTCTTAAAAATTCAAATATAATATATATATGTAATAAAAAAAATAACGATAAGATAGAAGCAAGTGTAATAATTTCTATTAAAATATATGAACTCTTATATAATAATGGTAATAGATTCAATTTTTTACTAATTATAAACTGAACGTTTAACAATCAAAATAAAATAGTTAAATGAAAATAAAGTTTGAATATTAATTTAAACGCTTCTTAATCTAACCAAATGCTTATCAATTTAAAAGCTTCCAAAAAATATCAAAGTACTTAGACCAGAGGCATTTATCAAATTTACATAAATAACTAAAATTCATTAGATTTACCTAACCAAGTAATACACAGTCCCTGTATGTTATGCAAATGAAGATTCAAAACAAAGCACACATGATGGTAAAAATTACTTGCACTTACTATTCCTATGTGTTGGTTCTTGAGTGTAAAAATCCTCTAGCAGTCGAGGAAGTCGACCTCACTATTTCACAATAAGCATGACTGCTCATATGATCCTATTCTTGTTTCTTTGGGTATCCATTATGACAACCTTAAATTGCATACCTCCTATTATCAAATGATAAATTAACTTATTTGAAACTGTTATTCTAATTAAAAGCTACATGTTTTTAGCAACTGGTAAAATAAAGTCATTGTTTGAATATTAGATCACTAAAGGCTTCTCAATCCAACAAAATAGTTATTAATTTAAATGCTTCTACAAAGAACAATGTACTTGAATCATTAGAATTCAGCAAATGTACAGAACTAACTAAGAGTACTTAAATCAAATTCGCATTACTAACTAATATATGTAAATGCAGACTAGTTTATTTTGTTTAACCTTCATTGGACTCCCTCAGTAGCTAGCAACTATATGTTAATGTCCTTGCTTTGTTCCCTATGAATATAGTTGATGTATGTTATGAAAATGAGATGCCACTATGTTACAAACTAAAGTACTCATAGAAAATATAAATCACAGTTAAAGAAGAGAATTGTTACATCAAATTGTTCATCAAATTATGGGAGGGTTGAGGTGTAAAATTTCACAGATGTCCTTATATCACCAGACTGAACATTTTTATGTACTTCAAATCAACATACCTGAAATCAATATCAAAGTCAAAATAAATAAAATCCATATTAACAGATTAAACCTTTTTCTCTTCCTCAATATTATGATTTAAGTTCACCTCGCCACTCTGTTTTTCCACCCAATACACATTATCATGGTCACAGAGTAAAAATCAAGATAACATCATACACAGAATAAAAATCAAGTAAACTAAAATCACACGGAAGAAAAGATAGATTCAAGATGACGTAAAATCTCAAAGGAAACAGAAGAGAAGAATAAACAATGTTCTTCTCCGCTATCCCTTGTAGTTTTGCTTCACTAGTGAAAAGCTATAATGAAAATTCTATAATAAAATAGCTATAATGAAAATCCCGAGCCATTCAAGGAATGCAGCATCATAATTGCTACGATAAGTTGTGAGTGTGGAAGCTGTTGACTGTGGATCGAGATTCGAACCCATTAATCAGAAGTGTCACAGTCACTGTGGATCGGCTGCTCTGTTTTTCCCTGCAAAACCCATTGATGCACAGAGTCACGGTCACATTGCATAGTAAGAATGAAAAGAATACGCAGAACCTAAAAAGGCTCAACATCATTTACATAATACAATCATTTCTTTTCTTTCTTTATAAAGCAAATTGCAAAGCAAGAACCAAGATCAGTTGAGATCGGCTTGAACAAAGATTTAGAACCATAAAAACAAACCACACATAAGAGAAGATAAAATAAAGATACTTGAACTGTAATCCATATCAAGAGATTGAATTATTTTCTGTTCTTCATTGTGATTCACACCTTTGGCTTTGGCTAGAGCAACATCCTAAGTGAAAACAAAGGAAGCAGAAGAGAGGAAATAAAATCAAGATAATTGAAATCCATATTACCATATTAATGAACCCTTTTTTGTTCTTCTTTGTCATTCAGCATCATATTTTTTCGCTATCCCTCTATCCCTAGCAGCTTCCCACCACCTGAACCTCAACAGCTCTGTTTTTAAACTTTTGTGCTATAAAACCCATTCACACAGTCATGATCAAGTTACAGAGTAAAAATGAAAAACATACACAGAACCGAAAAAAACTCTTACACCAAAGTGAATCTTCCATATCTGTAGCTCCTAAATTCGCTCCTCTTCTCAATACTTCAAACTTGAACCATGTCCATGGCGAGACACATTTCATAAAATTCTCGTCTCCTTTTATATAATTTGCTGCATTTCGCATTAGTTTCCTATCTTTTTGCTTTTTCCTTCAACAGAGAAAAAAATAAAAAATATATACTTTTGTTTTTTGCATTTTGCTTTTGGTTTTTTCTTTAAAAACATAAAGCATAAATTTTGGTTTTTTTGTGTTTTGCTTTTGGTTTTTTCTTTTAACACAAAAAGCATAATGTTTTGTTTCTTTGCTACTTTTGTGTTTTTTTCTCCAAGTTGTTAAACAAAAAAACCAAAAGAAAAATGTTACACGAGAGTAAGAAAAACAATGCATGCTCATGTATTTTAATGTTATTTAAATTAGTTTGTTTTTTAATTATATGCTTAAAGAGTCTTTGCGGGACAAATTTTTTTTTTATCCAAGTGGAGTGGAATTTTAACTGTTTATAGTATTAGTGGTAAGAGTATGTACAAATTCATTATTTCAAGTTAATGGTTTATAAATTTTGTTAAATAAAGTGGTTTATGTGATTACTTTAATTCACACATAAAAAAATAATAGTCTTTGTCCTTTCAAAATGTTTAAAAATGCATCATTGATTATATTTTATGTGAATTTTGAAGATGATAAAAATATGTTAAACTTAAACTCACATGTAATGTTATGTTTAAGATGTTTCTAGCATTTTCTTGATTGGTCTCCACTATTTTACCTTGTGTAATAAGGAGTTCCTTTCATTAATGAGTTTAGTTTGCTTTAATAGAAGGGATAGAAGCTCTCCTCCTACCATAAGTCTCAAGAGAATAAATTATATAAAGAGTCTAATCGGATTGAATTCTGTAAAGAATTTAGTGAAAATGGTTAAAGGGGTGGGATCTTTTCATTATAATGAGAAAAATCATTCCATGTCTGTAAGTGTTGATTCGCAGCATGCCAATTATCTGAAAAGAACCGATAGCCACAGCTGTAAAGATGACAAAATCCCTAAAGGATGTTTGGTTGTTTTGGTTGGCGAATAATGGAGGACATTTGTGATTCCCACTGTCTACTTATCCCATCCGATTTTCCATATGTTGCTTGATAAGGCTCGTGAAGAATATGGTTTCAAGCAGACAACGGGTTTGATGGTGCCCTACGTTGTCGATATTTTAGAGGAATCGTTGTGGCTTATTGAGTGCAGTGAGTTGACCACTGGACAGTATGATTTGGCGAACAAAAAAAGGATGTAATCCTCATGACTGGACTAAAATAAAAACTAGGACAACCATGAAGCCAACATAATTCCAAAAAAATAAAATGAGGTTCAAATTTATTGTATTTGATGAGCATATGTACATATAATGATAAGGGCAATGCATCCCATATGTAATTCTAATAAGAAAGGGTGATGTACAACAAATGCTTATAAAAAAAGATTGTGAAACAAACAAATATAAGTAGTAAAAAGTTGGATTAATTGTTAGTGGATGGAACCATGTAAAAAGATTCCTTGTGTGGTATTAACCAGTCTATGTTATCGTGAAAGCCTTGAGGTGAAAGGTGTTGCAACATGCACCCACATCACTTAAAAAAGGAAATGGAATCTTGAAGATAAGAAAACATCTTATCTTCAAACACAATGACAATGCTGGTTTGTCTTTGTCCTTTAAGCTACGTTTTAGGCTTGTTAATTCCTTCTTATTTTTTAAGTTGTTTTTTGCATGGTTATCATTATCTTTTGTTTAACTATTATGCAACCTCTCTTACTGCCGGAAACAAAAATCATAGCTCATATCACAACCCAATAAGTTTCACATGAGATCATTGATTTGGAACTTATTGTTTTGTCGGACATGCATTCAGACAATAGTGTCAAGGTTGTATGTGCTTAAAAGGGATATTAGGTCCTTTAACATTTTCTCAAGATTAAAGAGGAGTTTCTTCTCTATAACCTATGTCGATATTTAAAATATTGTTTCTTCTTTGGAGGTTGCCATTGGATTTGTTAAGGAATGTGGATCCATGCTTTAAAACCTTTCACATAAGGGGCTTCATCGTAAGATAAAATAGTAGAAAAAATTTCCTTTCCACCTTAGTCCTAATGATTCAAAGATCCGAAGAGTTTACTCATGAGGTCAATACCACACCAAGACTGCTTCATGAGGGAGAAATTGACAAACAATTGCAATTTCTGATTGAAAAACTTTCTGCCATTTCCAGAGCTAACTTCCATGTATAATATGGTTTGCATTCATGTTTGTTTTGTACTTGTTGTTTTATATGATTTTTATGGTATATACATGAGTCTTTAGTACTATTTTTTGGAAATTTCTAAGTTATCCAGCTGTTCATCTAGTCCTGGATCTTGTCGAGAAAGAAGATCAGTTTAACCATGATTTTTCCCTAAAACATAAGCTTGATAAAAGAGTTGGCCCTTGGTATATTTCTTTCCAATTTCTTCATTAAGAGCCTATCTTATTTTAAAATTTTCATACTTTATATGCCTTTGTGTTTTCAATATGCAATATGGAATTTGCTTATGATATGGTATATTAAATTAAATGCTATGGTGACTTAGATGTCACTTGTGTGCAAGAGTTTATTTATCCATTTACATGCATTCTTCACGAGGGAGAAATTGACAAACAATTACAGTTTTTGCTTGAAGGACTTTTGCAATTTCGAAAGCTAACTTCCAAGTATAATATAATGTGAATTCGTTTTTTGTGTTGTATTAGTTGGTTTGTATGATTTGTATGGCATGTGCATGAATATTTAGTACTGTTTTTTGGAAATTTATAGGGTTATCTAGTTGTTCGTCCGTAACTAGATCTTTTAAAGCAAAAAGATCAGTTTACCAATGAATTTTCCCTAGAAGATAAGCTTGATCAAAGAGTTGGCCTTGGTATCTTTCCTTTGGATTTATTCATTAACATCCCTAACAACATTGTTATTAATTTTATCAAAACTTGATTTATAGGTTTGTTGACATCTTCCCTGAAAAATACAATTACTTTCAGAGACAAGTTCCAATTCTTGTAAGGTTCTTGCATACATCGTTTTTTCATATTTTATACCAATCTACTTGTATACCTCATTTCGTATATAAATATACTTGTATACCAATATGTTTTTTCCTTACATTATCTTCCTTTTTTGTAATAAGTAAATAATGATTTTATTTACAATCCCATCTTTGACTTCATCAGAATCTATGTGATTCTGCAACGTGCTCCATCATATTATGTAACAACAATTACTAATTGCGCTTATTCCTAAATGCAATCTTATAAACTGAAAAAAATTGGGAAATTTTATCCTTGAAATTCTTAAATTAAGTCACTACATTCCAATCTGTTATTTTATAAAATCCATTTAATGATCTTAAATAAAAATTAAACGATCTTGAAAATATTTGATAATAGATTTATTGCTGGTTTCAATTGCTATATGTTTAGTTTCAATTTCAAAGTTTAATTATGCAACTTTTGTTCATAATTGTTGTCACCAATAGATTTTCCTCCAGCAATTAAAGTTGGAACAACTCATTAACATGCCAAACATTTACACACATCCCTCTACATGGATTCATGTTGAACAATCCTCGATTCTTATTTTTCCTCTGTACCAACAATCATTATAAATTCTTGGAGTGAAAGACAAAGTTGGAATTCAAGGAATTGATGTACAACATGAAAGGTACAATAACTAATGTAGGTACACATCGACAAGGTCTAATAAAATTTGGCCAACCCAAGCTATCAATAAATGTAATTTGCCAAAATAATATCTCTTAGTTCATTGTACTTTTTTTATGCATATGTTTATTACAGTTCGGTTGTAGGAGTATGTTTTTTATTTAGTTTGTGGGAGAATGTTTATGCATTTAGTAACATGCCTATCTAAATCTTGTATCTACACAAAACTATCTCTACAATTGGGTTTATGTTTTAACTCATTTTTTCACTATGAGAGGATTACTTGTTTTTTTGTAAAATCAAATTATTCAATTCCAACGAGAGACTATGTTCAGGCATTTTGTATTGCATTTATTGTCAATTCTGATAGGATTTATTTATCTATAGATATCAAAGAAAAATTGTAATTCCTTCAGGTTAATATGTTAATCTTATTAAAGACCATGATTGTTATATTCACATTTGAAATGTCTTTTGTCAAATGTGTTTTATCTGATCATTATGTGTTTCTTCTGCAGTTGCTCCATTCAACTATGGACATCGATTTCCAAAACAGATGCACCGATTTCTCGAAGCAAAGAATTCAAAAAAAAAATTACACTCTGGAGAAGAGAAAGTGTCAGTTCCATTTCGGAGGACAAGGATACCATGTTCTTTTTGTTGAATCCTACACGAATTATTATTGTTCATTTTGAACTTTGATTCATATCAAACATGTTTTAATTTTTTTTATAGTTGTTACTGCATTAGTTATAACAACACATTGGATTCTTTTCTTGATGAGATTAATTTTTTTCGTGCCATGCCAAAGTATGATGTGATGTTCATTATAAATCCAATTGGCATTGTTCTCTTTCTGAAAAGCAATGTGTAAAAATATGTTGTGGAATCCCATGCCAAATTGTAATGTGACATTAATTGGAAATCCCTACTTGTTGTTTTTTAAAAGTGTTAATTACACTAAACTTGTTATTTACTGTGACTTGGATTATTCTAATCTTTTGATAAATTGCACTATTCCATTTTGTTGTGGTATTACGGTTAAAAGAAGCTACTCTAGGAAGTTATTATTTTACAACATATTGCCTTTTCCCATACACTCTTCGCATGCAGAGAAGACTTAGTGTTCCTCATGAATTTCGATGATGCTCGAAACCATGCATAATTTTTCAACCCCCATCACTAGGGATTTAAAATAGCCCATGTTAATGTTTGTAGCCTAGGAGGTTTCATCCTTTAATAGATTCAAAGAAATAATAATATTTTATTATTATTTTATATTAATGTGTAAGTTGGTTTAAAGTTTACCTCTTAAACAAGTATAAATAATATTTTATTATTATTTATTATTATTTTTTATTAGTACATAAGTTGATAAAAAAATATGAAAAGGTTAACAATTAAATAAGTACAAAGAGAAGTGGTGACCTTTCATTTATTTGTGTATCCAATTCAATTCTGGTTAAGTCTGTTTTTTATCTTTTTTTTTAATTTTATATCTCATGTAATTTGAATCCTGAAATATATTCTCTATTAAGGAGGGTCGCAGGGTTTCTTCCCTCTAGAAGGGATTTCATAATAAATTCTAAATTTCTGTGTTTTCAATAAACATAGGCTACTTCTTGAATCACTAAGGAAACGGGAGGTGGCCATTACTAAAGTCTATAGGTAGATTTCTCTAGAAATTAGTAGTATCTTTGCGAGTATACAATTATCTTATAGTGTGAGTCACCTCTTGAATTGAATTGTTAATTCAATTTTAGCTCTGTAAGTCCATTTCTAGACAAGTGACACTAAATGCAGTCCAAGGGAAACGAGGACTTTGAAAAACTGACGACATAATTTAAATTTCAATACATATATAACCCCATACCTATATAAATTCCAATACCTATATAATCCTTTCAACTTGGTGGTCCCACATGCGATAATGCTACACAAAATGATAACAGATATGAAGATCAGAAGAACTGAAAGCATTATTCTTTTAACTTAGTGACTCATAGCCTTCACATGTGATGCAACTCATAGTTTTTACATGTTATAATGCTGCAGAAAATGATAACATATATGAAGATAAGAAGAATTGAAATAATTATCAGTTTAACTTAGTGACTCATAATTTTGAAGGCTCACAAGAACGAGCTACATCGTAGGATAAAGCCCAAAAGATCCAAATGCACAATTAGCAAATCCGCAATGAGACTATCCTATCAAGAGGATAGTATCATAAGAATTGAATTCTTAATTCAATTTTATCTCTGTAAGTCTATTTATATTTGTTCAAGTGTAAATATCCTACTTTCCCTCTGGTTATTTCTCATTCTGTAATCTTCGATCTTGATGTAAATTATAAAAGATTCATCTGATTCAACACTTGTCTCATGGATTGCAATATTACAAATTACTAAGTTTGAGAAAGGGGTTCCTATAATAACCTTCTATTTAAATATTGCAAAGTATTAAAGTTGAGAAATGAGTCACTGTAATAATTTTTTATAAAAATAGAGACATTTTATGATAACTATTAAAAATTCAAATATAATATATATATATAATAATAAAAAAATGATAAGATAGAAGCAAGTGTAATAATTTCCATGCTGTGTTCCCTCTGAATATAGTTGATGTATCTTATGCAAATGAGATGCCACTATGTTACAAACTAAATTACTAATAGAAAATATAAATCACAGTTAAAGAAGACAATTCTTACATCAAATTGTTCATCAAAATATGAGAGGGTTGAGGTGTAAAATTCCACAGATGTCCTTATATCACCAGACTGAACCTTTTTTTGTTCTTCAAATCAACATACCTCAAATCCATATCAAATTCAAAATACATAAAATCCATATTAAGAGATGGAACCTTTTTTTATTCCTCAATATTATGATTTAAGTTCACCTCGACCACTCTGTTTTTCCACGGAATACACATTATGATGGTCACAGAGTTAAAATGAAGATAACATCATACACAGACTAAACAGAAGAGAAGATTAACCAACGTTCTTCTAAGCTATCCCTGGCAGTTTTGCTTCACGTCTAGCCATCCTTTCTTCTCTGCTTTCCCTTGCAGTGAAAATGAAAAGCTATACAGAACCAAAAAAAACCTCAAACATCGCATAAAATCCTATAATGAAAATACTATAATGAAAAGCTATAATGAAAATTGTATAATAAAAAAACTATAATGAAAATCCCCAGCCATTCAAGGAATGCAGCGTCATAATTGCAACGATAAGTTGTGAGTGTGAAAGATGTTGACTGTGGATCGGGATTCGAACCCATTCATCAGAAATGTCACAGTCACTGTGGATCGGCTACACTGTTTTTCCCTGCAAAACCCATTGATGCACAGAGTCACAATCACATTGCATAGTAAGAATGAAAAGCATACACAGAACCTAAAAGAACTCAACATCATTTACATAATACAATCATTTTTGTTCTTTCTTTATAAAGAAAATTATAAACCAAGAACCAAGATCAGTTGAGATCGGCTTGAACAAATATTTAGAACCATGAAAACAAACCACACATAAGAGAAGATAAAATAAAGACACTTGAACTGTAATCCATATCAACAGATTGAATTCTTTTCTATTCTTCATTGTGATTCACACCTTTGGCTTTGGCTAGAGTAACATCCTAAGTGAAAACAAAGGACGCAGAAGAGAGAAAATAAAATCAAGATACCTGAAATCCATATTACTAGATTAATGAACCCTTTTCTGTTCTTCCTTGTCATTCAGCATCATCTTTTTCCGCTATCCCTCGAAGCTTCCCACCACGTCAACCTCAACAGCTCTATTTTTAACCTTTTGCCCTATAAAACCCATTCACACACTCATGGTAAGGTTAGAGAGTAAAAATCAAAAACATACACACAACCGAAAAAAACTCTTACACCAAAGTGAATCTTCGATCTCTGTAGCTCCTAAATTCGCTCCTCTTCTCAATACTTCAACCGTGAACCATGTCCATCGCGGGACACATTTCATAAAATTCTCGTCTCCTTTTATATAATTTGCTGCATTTCGCATTAGTTTCTTCTCCTTTTTCTTTTTCCTTCAATGGCTATAAAGGAAAAAATATATATATATATACTTTTGTTTCTTGCATTTTGTTTTTGGTTTTTTCTTTAAAAACAGAAAGCATAAATTTTGGTCTTTTTGCGTTTTGCTTTTGGTTTTTTCTCTAAAAACAAAAAGCATAAACTTTTGTCTTTGGATTTTGCTTTTGTTTTTTTTTTAACACAAAAAGCATAATGTTTTGTTTCTTTGTTGTTTTTGTGTTTTTTTCTCCAAGCTGTTAAACAAAAAAAAGCAAAAGAAAAATGTTACACAAGGGTAAGAAAAATAATGCACGCTGATGTATATTAATGTTATTTAAATTAGTTTGTTTTTTAATTATATGTTCAAAGAGTCTTTGAGGGACAAAAAAAAAAGTTATCCGATTGGAGTGGACTTTTAAGTGTTTATAGTATTAGTGATAAGAGTATGTGCAAATTCATTATTTCAAGTGAATGGTTTATAAATTTTGTTAAATAAAGTGGTTTATGTGTTTACTTTCATTCACACATAAAAATCTAATTGGCTTTGTCCTTTCAAAATGTTTAAAAATGCATCATTGATTATATTTTATGTGAATTTTGAAGATGATAAAAATATGTTAAACTTAATTTCTCATGTAATGTTATGTTTAAGATGTTTCTAGCATTTTCTTGATTGGTCTCCAATATTTTACCTTGTGTAATAAGGAGTTCCTTTCATTAATGATTTTAGTTTGCTTTAATAGAAGGGATCGAAGCTCTCCTCCTACCATGAGTCTCAAGAGAATAAATTAGGTAAATAGTCTAACTAGATTGAATTCTGTAAAGAATTTAGTGAAAATGGTTAAAGGGGTGGGATCTTTTCATTATACTGAGAAAAATAATTCCAGGTTTCTAAGTGTTGATTCGCAGTAGGCCAAGTATATGAAAATAACTGGTAGCCACAGCTGCAAAGATGACGAAATCCCTAAAGGATGTTTGGTTGTTTAGGTTGGTGAATAACGAAGGATATTTGTGATTCCCAGTGTCTACTTATCCCATCCGATTTTCCCTATGTTGCTTGATAAGGCTCGTGAACAATATAGTTTCAAGCAAACAGTGGGTTTGATGGTGCCCTCGATTGTCAATATTTTAGAGGAATCGTTGTGGCTTATTGAGTGTTTTCAATCGACCAATAGATAGAGTGATTGGGTGAAAAAAACAAGATGTACTCCTCATAAGTGGACTAAAATAAAGACCAGGACAACCATGAATCAAACATAATTCCAAAAAAATAACATGAACTTCAAATTTATTGTATTTGATGATCACATGTACATATAATGATAAGGGCGATGTATCCCATATGTAATTCTAATAAGAAAGGGTGATGTACGACAAATGCTTATAAAATAAGATTGTGAAACAAACAAATATAAGTAGTAAAAAGTTGGATTAATTGTTAGGGTATGGAACCATGTAAAAAGATTACTAGTGTGGTATTAACCAGTGTATATTACCATGAAAGCCTTGAGGTGAAAGGTGTTGCAACATGCACCCACATCACTTAAAAAAGGAAATGGAATCCTGAAGATAAGAAAACATCTTATCTTCAAACACAATGACAAGGCTAGTTTGTCTTTGTCTTTTGAGCTACTTTTTAGGGTTGTTAATTCCTTCTTATTTTTTAAGTTGTTTTTTGCATGGTTATCATTATCTTTTGTTTAACAGTTATGAAACCTCTCTTACTGCCAGCAAAAACAATCATAGCTCATCTCAGAACCCAACAAGTTTCACATGAGATCATTGATTTGGAACTTATAACACATATTTCATTAAATTTGGAATTATACAAGGGATCTAGAATTTAGAACTTCAACAAGATTGAGTTTTCAAAAAATGAAAAGCCAAAAAATTACTTAATTCACTCATTTCAATCTTTATATTCACCATTTTTTTGTAATATTATCAATATAAGCTATATAAAATCGAATTTATATAAAGTTGAAGCATATCTTCCTAATATTGAACTTAGATTCCTTACATTATTTTATTATTATAATTTTTTAATTTGTATTAATATTTGAGTTGATCAAGGTTTACCTCATCTCATGAACAATAGATGTTGCAAGAAATTTCTTACCTATTAAGTTATATAATGGCATTATTTGTATGTTGAAATTATTAACCATTTTATTTATAATTTGATAAAGCATATATTGTGCATGTGTTGAATTACCATATTGGTAAGAGATTGTCTCCATTTTAGAGTGACCTACAAAGTTATTTAATGATATAGCAGTCAATGTGTTTGTTACTATAACAAATTTATGTATTGGCATAGTAACTTATTAATTCCCAATCTTGATAATGGGTGGCTAGAACATGTGGATTTTTTCTCAACTTCAAGAAACAACAAGAACTGGAAATGCCTAGGAATTGGCTAAAACCTCTACTACCATGAAAAATTATTAGCTCATATAGTCACTGTAATATTGAACCTGTGGATGAGGACACTACCCCTAATCATATTTAGAATATTGACTAG